>CAUYRH010148872.1:0-61704 GCA_963574655.1 Perodicticus potto
TCTTTTTTTTTTTTTTTTTTTTGATACAGATCCACAAGCTTTCACCCTGGGTAGAGTGCTATGGCATCACAGCTCACAGCAACCTCCAATTCCTGGGCTCAAGCGAGTCTCTTGCCTCTGCCTCCCAAGTAGCTGGGACTACAGGCGCCCGCCACAACGCCCAGCCATTTTTTGGTTGCAGCCGTCATGGTTGTTTGGCTGGCCCGGGCTGGATTCGAACCCGCCAGCTCAGGTGTACGTGGCTGGCGCCTTAGCCCGTTGAGCCACAGGCGCCGAGCCTAGCCACTGTTTTCTAATTGAATTTAATGGTGGCTTTGTATTTCTGAAATACAAAAACAATAGATTTATAGTTAAATCATTTGATATTTAAAGCCATTAAAAAGCCAATATTAAATTGAGGTTTTATTTCAGTGCTTAAAACAGTATGATCTCGTACAGCGTTAATGAAAATATTTTTATCTAGTGAGCAAACAGCATATAGATCAAAGAAATAAAATGGCATACTTGAAGTAGTAAGTAGCTTGAAGTGAAATGTTTTAACTCTTCCTGTGCAGTCACATAAACATAGGTTATCTGACTGGTATTAATCTTTGATTTTATAGCATTATAGAACAAGCTTGAATGAGTAAATAATAGGATGTGCCTGTAATTAGGATCTCTCTGCTTTATCTGCCTTATTAGAGAATCAGATAAAGTAGCATATATAAAAGCCATTTTAAACATAAAAAATATGTACACAGATATTAGACCATAGTAATAAAATATCATTTCAAGAATGTGGAATTTCACTTGTAACTATTGAAATCTTTGATTTAAAACAAATAATTTTTCTTGTACTATTGGGGGGGGCTTCTTGTTCCACATAGGTTTCATGCCGCCTCCTGTTCCCCCACCTGTTGTACCACCCCCTACGATTCCACCAGTGGTACCAACATGTGAGTTTTCTACTTTCAGAATTTATTCGTAGTAGTGTTAGTGTGTTGATTCTCATTCTTGTGAATTATTGGTAATTTTTTTATTTTGAAAATTTTTAGATGAATGCATGTTAGATGATTTCTAAAAATTTAATAATATCATATGACATTCATATTTGCTTGATTGTCTCAAAGTGTCCTTTTATGATTGCTTTATGTTAGTCAAAATTCAAAGAAGGTCCTCCCATCATATTTATGTTGTTTTTGTTTTGTTTATTAAATGTCTTAGTCTTTTGTGACTTGAAGAAACAGTTCAGTTTCCATATATAAGATCTTAAATAATGGATTTGGTTTTTTTACTTTTTTGCAGTTTTGAATTTACTGCATTTTCTGTACATTAGAAGTTAGTAGTAAAGGCTTGCTTAGCTTCCAGTTCCACTTTTTTTGCGAGAATACTTGAGAAGCAAAGTACTATAAGCTTTTTATATCATCATACCAGGAGCTATGGATTGCCTTCTTCTCCCACCTTTTTTTTTTAAGCAGACTTTAGTTTTTAGAACAGTTTTAGGTTCATAGCAAAATTGAGGAGAAAATACAGAAAATCTCTGATACCTACTGCCTGATAATACGCACAGCCTCTTACTATCAACATCCCCACTTGAATGGTATATGCATTACAAGTGATGAACCTATAATGACACATCATTACCACCCAAAGTTCTAGTTTACAGTAGGGTTCATTCTGCTGTGCTGTACCTTAATAATGTTATGATGGATCATTCAGGGAGTGGATGTGGTCATAAAAAACGTCCAAGTTTTCATCTGTTGATCATTCCTGCTGCTTTTCTTTAGTTGTAAATTGGTGATCTTTCTAAATTTGTAATTTCCTCCACATTTCCTACCTAGAACTTTTTTTTAAATCAAAAACTTTTTCTTTAATGGTACTTAGTTACCATGAAGTATAGTTTATATGAGAAAACCAGGGTAGATACAAATCTTCCTCTTCGTTGTAATTTTTCAGAGTAATGAGTTCTGAGGGTATTTTAATCATAATCCAGTGACTGAAGAGGGAAGAGAATTTCTTTTATTTCTCCTTTCTTTCCCTCTCATGTCCCTTTCCCTTTTTTTTTCTCCTTTATAGTTTCTTTAGTGTTTGTGGATAATTGATTTTTACTTCCAGTTGATGGTTTTCATTTTTCTTTCTGAAGTTCACATTGTTTCCTCTTTCATGTTTCATGTTTTTCTTTTTGAGCTGACTACATTATTAGGTTTTGACAGCTTCTTAGCTTTGTAGCCCAGTATATCCCAGACTAATCTTAGGTCTTCCTGCTCCAGTCTGAGAATCAGCCATTTTTCCAAATGGAGTGTAGTATTTAGAGATTGCAGTCTGGGGACTAGATTCTCATTTTGTTTTTGGGTTTTCGTTCAGTTCAGGAATTTTTAATACAAATGGGAATATACAGTATTTATAAAAACAAAGTTAACATTTCAGGACGTTTTACTTAGGTACTTTGTTTTTATACTTACCTCTGTTCTCATGTACTGAAAACAATTTCTTATGTGTATTGTAGAAAATAGACTTCTGTACATAAACATTTTTAGAAAGTAGTAAGACCAGTGTTACTGCCGACAAGGCAACTGGATGAAACTAAGATTTCTGTGCTGCTTTCTTTGTCCTCAGAAACAGTAACATGATTGCTTGTTTTCATTATCCAACAATATAGAAGTATATGAATACACGGGGTTTAAAAAATAGTAAGACCAATGTTACTGCTAACAAGACTACAGGAGGAGACGAGGATTTGTCTGCTGTTTTTTTGTCTTAAGGATGTATAATCAAATTAACTGTTATAAAGATTAACTGAAATAATAATTTCCTCTTTATAATTGGGGAGTCAGGTTCATATGTGACTTTTTTTGTTATTGTTGCAGTTATTGGTCAGGGCTGGGTTTGAATCCACCACCTCTCGCATATGGGACTGGTGCCCTGCTCCTTGAGCCACAGGCACCACCCATATGTGACTTTTTAAAACATTTTCATGGATTGTGTACTTCAGCCTGCTTATTTTGATATCTATCTGTATTTTCCTTACTAAGGTAGACATTTCAAAAGAAATGGAAATCAACCCCAAAGCAAATATTTATAGACGTTTATTAGCTTATTCCATTCTATTTCCTTTTTTCTCTTGTTGAACATTTCAGAAATGTTAAGTGTATCCTTTTATTCATTTTCTCCTTCTAGTCTACTGTGTATGTACAGTAATTCTCCAGGCTTCTGAACCAGTCTTCAGCAGTTTAAACAAGGCTATTTCAAAAATTAGATCCTAAAAGACCTTTCTTATAAAGAGAGCATATATGATATATAGAGATTTTTAACTTTTGATAGTCTAATTAGTTTTCCTTATATTAAATTTCTTTACTTTTCAGTGTTTAGATAGCATTAAGATTTTCCTTTTTGTTCTTTTTGGAAATTACCATATTTTCCCATGTATAATGTACACTTTTTTCCCCAAATTCTTGAGGGAAAAATGAGACTGTGCATTATACATGGGTAGAGAATGGTTCAGGATTGGGGGAGCCCAGTGGGCCTCCTGGGGTCACCATACCCTTTCACCTGGGCTTGCCTGGGCCTGTTGGGCGCATGGGGTTCAAGGACTATAATCAGGGAAAACGGTGGTGGGGCTGGTGAAATGGGCCGAGGCCTGGCAGTGTAGGGGGTATCCGGCAGCATTGCATAGGCACAGACAGGCCAAGTGGTCTCAGAAGCTCCGGCCCTGCTGGCCACGGCCTCAGATGTGTCAGGGAGGGAAGAGCTCCCCAAAGAAGGAAGGGGCAGCCTTCACAAAGTGGGCCGTTGCGGGAGAGCAGTGCAATCTGTATGTGTTCCAGGGGAGCATTAGCCCTCCTCAGAATTGTCTCTCTCAGCAGAGAAACAGCCACTTCCTTAAGGGGCATTTTACTGAAAGTTTGGGCCCAAAATGTGGGTGCACATTAAATGAGAGTGCATACATGGCAAAATATGGTAGACAAAGTGTTCAGAAGTCATTTCTGAATTTGCCATCCACAGAGAATTTTCCTAGAGTCTATCTCTGAATTATTACTTCCTACTTATTAATTTTGGAGAATCTGAGACCTATTAATGCGAATGAAAATATTAGTATGCTAGATGTTCTCCAAATTGCTTTCACTGTCTCATTTAATCCCCATAATTCTCATACATGATGGTAGCTGTTTCTGTCCTTGCTGTGCACCTCTTTATAAGCTAACAGTTTGTCCAAGTTAACCTAGACTTAAATGTGAAGATAAAATACTTCCTAAAATCTCCAAGTATGATTTAACAGTATTCTAGGTGACATAAATTGGACTAAAAATTATAATTTTACAACTATCTTACATTCTTCTAGTTGATATTTATTAACATATAAATGATATGCACATCTAGGGATTTTTCTACCCATTCCTTAAAATGGAATGTTTATACCTTTATATTTGTAGTCTACCTGACTTGTTCTCATCTGATGAGTTTCTAACTTCCTTTGAACAAAAGGTAGTGGCTATACCTAGTACATTGTTACTTCATGGAGATTGAACAGATTTTCGTTCTCATACATGTAAGTCTGCCCTAATCATTTCTATATATTTAGATATTCACTTATCTGGCACCCTTAGAAAATTGTTAGTACTACTACTAATACTAGAATTTGCTTTTAAGTAACTGGTCCTTATTTCACTAAATATTTTTTTTTTTGTGAAAACTATTTCTAAAAATTATAGGTTTTTTGCTATTTTTATAAAATAAAGCTTTCTAGATATACTTTAACCTCTTCATTATGACTCATTATTTTGAGCAATGATAATTAGCAATGCAGAGGTGCATCAGATTAAATACTCAAGCTGCCAGAAAACTGAGCACATGAACTGATTACCTAGTTGTATCTGAAATACATTTTTTTCTTCTTTAAACAGCGTTAGTGCAGCCACCATTGTCTATGACCCCAGAAACTGTGAAAGATGTTGGATTTGCTAGTCTTGTTATACCAGGCGGTTCTGTTGCCAGCAGTCTTGCTACTTCCACTCTGCCAGCTGGAAATGTTTTTAATCCTCCAACTAAACAAGCAGAGCCCGAAGAAAAAGTACCTCATCTTATAGACCACCAGATTTCTTCTGGTGAAAACACCAGATCAGGTAAAACAAATCATGCACACAACTCTAGAAATACTGTTAAATCATAAGCATTATCTCTCTTTACTGGGGAGTCATGTTTAATTTGGGGGTGGCATGTATTGATGACCAATTCAGTGACTAATGTTGAAAGATTGCAATCTTTTGAAAGATCTCTATATCCCCAAATTTCTAGTTAAAAATACGACAGACATTCTTTTCACAGTAATACAGATTTTCATACCTTTCCATTAAGACTCTCTGATTTTGAGCACTGCTTTAGGGTAGTGTTAAAATAAGATTGTAGAAAATCTAAATACGTAAAAGAACATAAAAATTAGCAAGTATTAAGTATAAATAACTTCTACTAGGAACTTATTTTCTACTAGGAACTTAACTTCTACTAGGAACGTATTTTTCACCTAGGTATAGGAGATACTTCGGGTATTTGAAAGCAGTAAGGCCCCCCCCTCCCACTCCTGCTTTTTTTTTTAGACAGAGTCTTATTATGGGTAGAGTGCTGTGGCATCACAGCTCACAGCAACCTCAGGCTGTTGGGCTTAAGCGAATCTCTTGCCTCAGCCTCCCAAGTACCTGGGACTACAGGCACCAGCCACAACGCCCGGCTATTTTTTTCAGGCTGGGACCAGTTTCAAACTGGTCATCCTCAGTGTAGGTGGCCGGCGCCCTGCCAACTGAGCTTCGGGCGTCACCAGTAAGTCCTTTTTTAATGGCTCCATTATTTGTATATTAAGACATATGCTCTGGAAAGATTTTTGTTAAAGGTGGAGAATCAGTATAATACCTGACATTTTTGTTTAACTTAAAAAGATTTTGGCCAGGCATGGTCGCCCCCACCTATAATCCTAGTACTCTGGGAGGCTAAGGCTAGAGGATCGCTCCAGCTCAGTAACTTGAGATCAGCCTGAGAAAGAGAGAGACACTATCTTTACTAAAAATAGAAAAATTAGCTGGGTGGTGGGTGCCTGTAATTCCAGCTACTTGGGAGGCCGAAGCAGGAGGATTGATTAACCCCACAGGAGTTTGAGTTTGCTGTGAGCTAGGGTGACGCCATGGCACTCTAGCCTGGGCAACACAGTCTCAAGGAAAAAAAAAAATCTCTCCATTCTAAGTCTAATATGTTACTTTTAAAAGTAAAAATTTCTGTAAAGATTTTAGGTACCAGCCTCCACTTAAGTTTTAATATTTAAATTTTGCTCTGCATGGTATTAATTTCAATTTCAATTTTTATTTAGTACCTAGTGTACCTTGATTCCTATGGGCTACAAGTAGCTGATTAAGCTAATTGCTAGAAATTTATAGCATTAATAATTATAAATTTAGTTTCCTTTTCATACCACAATGACTGTTTCTCTGCCCCCCCCTTTTCATTTTAGTGATTCCAAATGATATTCCAAATAACGCTGCAATTTTAGGAGGCCCGCCACCAAATGTGACAAGCAATTCTGGAATTCTAGGAGTCCAAAGACCAAATGTATCAAGTAATTCTGAAATTCTTGGGATTCGGCCTTCTAATGTTTCTAGTGGTTCTGGGATTATTGGAGCCCAACCACCAAATATTCTGAATAACTCTGGAATTTTGGGAATACAGCCACCAAGTGTGTCGAGTAGTTCTGGACTTTTGGGGGTGCTACCCCCAAACATACCTAATAATTCTGGACTTGTAGGAGTACAGCCACCAAATGTTTCAAATACTTCGGGACTTCTGGGAACACAGCCACCAGCTGGACCTCAAAATTTACCCCCTTTAGCTATCCCTAATCAAAGGATGCCTGTAATGCCAATGTTAGACATTCGTCCAGGACTAATACCCCAGGCACCTGGACCAAGATTCCCTCTAATACAGCCTGGAATACCACCCCAACGGGGTATCCCTCCCCCATCAGTACTTGATTCAGCTCTTCATCCACCACCCCGTGGACCTTTTCCTCCAGGAGATATTTTTAGTCAGCCAGAAAGACCTTTTCTAGCTCCCGGAAGACAAAGTATAGACAATGTTACTAACCCAGAAAAAAGGATACCACTTGGGAATGATAACATTCAACAGGAAGGAGATAGAGATTACCGTTTTCCTCCCATAGACAGCAGAGAAAACATTAGTAGACCTCCCCCTGTGGATGTTAGAGAGGTGGTTGGGCGTCCTATTGATCCAAGAGAAGGTCCTGGACGGCCTCCATTAGATGGCAGGGATCATTTTGGAAGACCTCCTGTAGATATAAGAGAGAATCTTGTGAGACCTGGCATAGATCATCTTGGTCGAAGAGATCACTTTGGCTTTAATCCAGAGAAGCCCTGGGGGCATAGAGGAGATTTCGATGAGAGAGAGCATAGAGTTCTACCTGTCTATGGTGGTCCAAAAGGCTTACACGAAGAAAGAGGTCGATTTCGGTCTGGAAACTATCGATTTGATCCTAGAAGTGGTCCTTGGAACAGAGGATTTGGACAAGAAGTTCACAGAGATTTTGATGACCGCAGAAGACCCTGGGAGAGGCAGAGGGATAGGGATGACAGAGATTTTGATATCTGCAGAGAAGTGAATGGAAATCGTCTTGGACGAGATCGAATTCAAAACGCTTGGGTCCCCCCTCCTCATGCTCGGGTTTTTGATTATTTTGAAGGGGCCACTTCTCAACGAAAAGGTGATAATGTGCCTCAGGTTAATGGTGAAAATACAGAGAGACATGCTCAGCCACCACCTTTACCAGTACAGAATGATCCTGAACTTTTTGAAAAACTGACATCTTCAAGTGAGATAAACAAGGAGAAGAGTGACACAGTTGCTGATATAGAAAGTGAACCAGTGGTAGAGAGCACAGAAACTGAGGGGACATAATCATCACTCAGTAGGTAAAAGATACCTTTTGTAAAGTTGTCATCTCTCTGTAATAGATTAATGGCTGACTGGACCATAGTTGTTCACTTTTGTCTGCCAGAATTAGTTAATCTGATGTTCATGTTCACCTTTCTCTTAAAATAATTGTACAACTGACTTGTATAGACATTGTTCTTAATATGAACATGGTAGGTAAACATTTCTTTTTTAATTTTTCTGACAAAATATAAATGTTGCCCCCAGATTCTTTTAACGTCGAGGAAATGAATAACAGCTTGTCTGAGACTTCCTATGGAAGAAAGAATTTTTTAGATACTATCATTAGGTTGGATATGGTAATAGATATATTTCAAAATAGCAAGTGGTGGAATATCTTATCCATATCTTTAGGCTGCTGCAGAATTTTAAGGTAATAGACAAAGCTGTGATATTTTATGCAAAGACTGGCTCTAGAAATTTGAGGAGCACAATACAGAGATTTTTAAAAAGTGATTTTGTAAAATCTACACTATGGTCTCTGTTTCTCCAAAGTAAGTGTGTGTGATTTGTTCCTCATACTGCAGTGAGTATAAAAAAAAAAAAAAAAAAGCAAGAAAATATCAACATAAATATTAAAGTACGTTTCAATGTTGGGTGAATTTTGTTTTTAGATGCCAATAAAACTTACTTGTTTGATAACAGTGTTCTAGGAATTGTATTTTTTTAACCTACAAATTCTTGAAACCTTGAATCATTATTAGCAGCATGTGCTTAGATTTTGCAAAAGTTTTCTATTACTTTTATAACAACAATGAAAAAGTGTGTGGTGGAAAAAGCATGTACTTTATAAAAATCATGCAGTCTCATTAGTATGTGTGTATTATCTGTGTATATTTATTGTGTAAATCTTATGTAGTTTTTTTTGGTTTATTTCTCTGTATGTCTGTTTTCATGCACATACAGAGAAAATAGAAAATTGAAAAAGCTTAGGTAATAAAGTATTCTTTAAAACCTGATAGGAAATTAGAGAAATTTGACTGATTAACATTGCTTATAGTTAAAGCTCTTAGTCTTGATGAAGGTAAAATAAGAAATACTGTGAAGAAATACATTGGTAGTTTGGCAGTTCTTTTTTAATATAGTTAAGCATGAAGGTAGATTTAGCATGGAGCCAAATTTCACATAAATGCTTGCCTTGCTTTGTTTCACACTGTATTTGGTATTCTTCTTAGATAGTTCTAGCACTAAAGTACTTTGGTCATGTGCCTGAAGTGAATTGCATTGCTCAAAATGTATAGTAGTGTTGGTGGACTTAAAGACATTAATTTGTATAACAGTTATAAATTATCCATCATGTTCTTTGTAGGCTCTGTGTAATGCTGTAACCTCTAAGGTAAACTGAATAGGAGCAAAATTTGGGGTTGGTTTCCTGTTTGTTTTTGCTTCTCATTTATTTGCTGTTTGTTCTTCTTTGGGTTTTACATATATACATATGTATACTTAAAACATACATATATATGTTTATATATATGTAAAACTGTTAGTGTTTTTTTAGTTTCTAATGGAAGGCTTTTATTTGGTTCTGTGTATAGTCATTTTACTTTCTGTGCATTCCCAACAATTTATTATTTGCTCTATTTATGTAAAATTTCTAAACTACCTTTGTCAACCCTCCAAAAAATGATAAGAGCATACCAGCCATTTAAAATCGAATTGGTTTTACCTACTTCTGATTATTTTGAGAGCTATAAGAGCTTAAGTTCCTGGGCAAAAATAAAAGACATCTACTTAGAAGTTTTGAACAGAAGTAGTATGGGTAGAAATGTTTAAATGGTGTTTATTTCCAAGGTAATTCAGTTCAATCCATAATTTGGTCAATCAATAATACTCTTTTCCTTAGGTTAATTAGAAAAAACTGTGACATGGGTACAAAGTTAAAATGTTCAGGAAAGATTGGCCTTGTCCTTAAAGTTTTACTGACTTAGATTTCTCTTCAACTACTTCATTTGCATTTGCTATTACTAAAATTAAGTGATAGTCGCTTAGCTTAAATAGCAATAAAAAATGTGAGCGTTTCTAGTGATTTTTGGTTCCAAGCTTTCTATCCCTATTGGGCTTTCATGTGTGTACTTGAAAAACAAAATATGTACAAGTGGAGCACTGGTTTGAAGATTCTAGTGGTGAAAGTTACCTCATCGGTTATCAGTACTGTATCTAGAAAACCATCTTGGATGTGTGTGAAGAAGCTCTTTTAAAATAGCTGAAAAGAAATTATTGTGTATTCGTCCTTACTTTGCCCTTGTTTTGTTGTATAGTATTGAAGTGAAAGGAGAGTATTTACGCTCTTACTGAACTTCCAAAACTGATACTTGCATTGAACACTTTTCAAATGATAGAAAAGTTTATTATCTCATTTTGGTAAGGTTGACATAGGACTGACTGCATTTTTGATGCTTTTAGTCACAGTTCTGTCAATAGAATTTTGGCAGTTAGAAACAGTAAGGAATAACCTAACCATTTTAATACAGTGGTTTAAAGTGTTGCAGGCAGTACCTCCTAAATACCAAATTAAATAGTGTTTTGATTTCTGACACGTTAGAATGATGTGACTTTCTGCACTATTGGTAAACTGAACCACAAATTTTTAGATCGTTTTTGTCTCCAGACGTTTCATTAAGTATTGGCTTCTGCTTAAAGCATAAATGTGTGTACTGTAGTTGATCATTTATTTTGTAGATAGAAACTTACTTTGTAGCAAAGTAGCCTATCTGTATCATATTATGGGTAGAGTGTTCCTTTATTCTAATTTTATTTCAATATAGGTAGACAGATACTTAGAAAGTATTGCTAGATGAAAATATTGGAAGTGTGAAATTAATCATTTAAAACTCTAAAAGTAACTTCATACAATATTTCATTGATAAAATCTGTTCATTATTTAAGCTGTTGAATTCTTACCAGAGCAGTTCTTTTTGTACTGAGAACTGAGTTGCTTCAACTAAGTTCATTTGTTATTTTTCATAAAAAGATAATACCTTATGGAACCACACATTTAGGGCTGTTTTGTGGAGAAGTTTTCTTACACTTAAAAAGAAGTCACTGTTTTTAATTTGAAAAACTTTTTTTTTTTGGAGATAGAGTTACTATGTAGCCCTCGGTAGAGTTCCTTGGCATCACAGCTCACAGCAACCTCAAACTCTTTGGGCTTAAGCAATTCTCTTGCCTCAGCCTCCCAAGTAGCTGGGACTACAGGCACCCATCACAACACCTGGCTATTTTTTTTTAACCCACTGAGCTGTGGGTTCTGAGCCAGAAAAAGGTAATTTTTTGGTAAACACTGTATTTCATTAGATGTATGGCACTATCGATTGTAAGAAGCACTATTCAAAAATAGAAAATGCCAGTATGACATGCCAGGAGATGTCACAATGTAAACAGTATCTTAGAATCAGAGAAACATGCTATTTATTATTTTTTTGTTTGTTTGTTTGTTTGGGACAGAGTCCCACCATGTTGCCCTCAGTAGAGTGCTGTGCTGTCACAGCTCACAGCAACCTCAAACTCTTGGGCTTAAGAGATTCTCTTGCCTCAGCCTCCCAGGTAGCTGGGACTGCAGGCACCTGCCACAATGTCCAGCTATTTTTTTGTTATAGTTGTCATTGTTTAGCAGATGGAGGCTGGTTCAAACCTGCTGGCGCTGGTGTATGTGGCCAAGCACCCTAGCCACTGAGTTAACGAGCTCTGAGCTATGGTATTTATTATTGAACCAGACATAGAGTTTAATGGGAATGTGTGCACATTTATTCAATGAATTTGAACAAATTTCTTATCAGTATAAACTTTCGTATGCACACATACCCATCAGTGATTTAGAGAGTATTTTAATGTTTTTCTACACTATATATATTTTAGATGGGCACAACTTTTAATGAACAGAACATTTTAATATTTGATTAAAAGTAATTTTATTATACCCTGTGTGCCTTCATCATCATTACTTTACTGGGTGCTATGTTAATAAAATGTTTTAATGGCTTTTAACTTACAAAGCAAGAAAACATTAACATTTTTCTCCTTCAAAATGAATATTTTTCTTATATAATAGAGAAAGGGAAAGCAAGTATCTTTATATTCATTTTTAAGATAGGCAAAATAAAACTCTAAATTATTTTAAGTAATCATAAATACTACAGTGTCCCAGAGAATTAAAAATATTTAATTGTGCATGCTGTGGTTTTATATAAAACATCTTTTGAACTACAACTTAAATTATAAATAGTTAAAATTTTACTTTTCACTTCTCAAAGAAGAAAATTGGTTATTAGGTATTTTTAATGAGAGGCTTAAAAACAAAATCCCTTGAGCCAGCAAAACTTTATAAAACTAGAATTTAAAATTAGTGGCCAAATTGCTTTCTCTAGGAAGACGCACTTCAATTTGAGGTGCGTACCAAAAAGTAGTCTTGAGTTGTACTGTCTTGGTGGTTCTTACCCGGGCAGTGTACAATAGAATTGCCTATGGAGTGGTTTGAAAATTTTTTCAGAGGGTGTTGGGAGATTGTCACCACAGACTAATCCAGAATCTCCTAGGGTAGTACCTATATACAGATAAAATTCACACACTCACACCTTCTTTGTTGTATATGTTTTTTTTAATCCCTACATACTACCATTTTAGATGTACAGCAGCTCTGTAAGTTGATTACCCAAGGGACTCTACCAAACTGGTCAACATACAGAGGGGTCAGCGTAAGGAACTAGGCCTACTGTACTGATATGTACATGTGGTGCTTGTCCAGTCTGTGAAAATTAGGTCAACTGAAGGAAGTGGTTAATGTAGGGAGATGCGCAATGTATGGAGGCGGTTTACATTCAGACATTAGCCTAAAAATGAGTTCTCTACAGCAAGAAAGGAATGGGAAGCAGCTTATGAGATGGGTTTGTAGGTTGTATTTTTTAATCAAGTGCAACTTTTTAATACCTCAAAGAAAAATTTACTTGATACCATATAATTAAATGCTTTTTAATTGTAGAAGAATCTCTTTGAAACAAAATTGGGTTAAATTTATCAGAGTCTAGAAGTAATGTTATTAGTAGGACTACATAGATGTGGGTTACACATCAAAAACTAGTGCAGATTAGTGGCTTATTTTGTGCATGAGCTTTGCTCAAACATTTTTCTTCCTTTCCACTTAATTCCCTTCTTTTTCAACAAGCTTTTTTTTTAATCCCATATGTACACTTAGAATATACTCTGCCTTGTTCTGAAGTTTATGCAAGATATAGAAGAACTATTCTAATAACTTGTAAAATACATATAGTCTAGCTAGAGATAGGATCGTGCTAATGGGCTAACGTCATTTCTTGTGAGATGCCTCAGGTAGTAAACGGAATGCTTTTGCATAGAGCTCAGTAGGTGGTTTAGTTGAGTGTATGACATTTAAATAGCAGTGGCAGATATATACGTGTGGCACCTGGTTGTGCTGTGCTTTTTCTCTCCTTCCCCTCCACCCCCCACCTCCCACATGGGCAGCTATCACTATTTGGTTTTAATTTTCTACCTTTCCCAGAATTAGCCTTCAAATCCTTCTGCTCGAGGCTCCTTTTTGATCCGTCCTTCCAGGCAAGAACTGTCAATTGGATTTGTAGTTTGTGTTGAAAGTAGTTTGCCGCCCCTTGACTAAGTGATTTCTGAGGTCATCTCTAGCATTTAACTATGGTGAATCTATGAAAACAATTTCTGTAAATGACCAATTGAAGAAGAAAATTAGGAGGAGCAGAAGGAAAGCCTAATATTATTGTAATACTTTTTAAGACCACATAGACTTTATTGCCCAATTGCTGGATTGGCTCTGGACAAGTTACTGAGCCTTTAAACATCATTTGTTAATAGCTAATCTGCAAGGTCAATTTTTATTATTAAAGGTCATATTATGATAGTTAATATTTAATGGACATAAGAGTTGGAGTAATGGTATTACCTACAAAATATAATTCCCATGACGGTTTTGTTGTGTAGTTGCTATTTTTTTTATCTATCTTGCTATGAAAGCTAAGTAACTTCCCAAAGTCTCATAACTTGTAAATAATGAAGATTGTTAGAATTCAGAAATTAGTATGTATTACCTAATAAAAGTACCTGACATGTGGCAAAGGTTCAACCAAATACTAGATTCTTTTCTCTTCAAAAGGGGCGAACAAGTATGTGGCAAAACATAAACAGCCTCACTAGGCTTATCCTTATGGCTGCAAGTAACCACTAAAGTTCTTTTCATTGGTATAAGCATACCTTGGGCTATCTCCTTTTCCTATAGCTAAAGAATCACTTTGCTTTCATTTTCTTAGATTTTGTTTTCATGAATTTTTAAATTTAAGATTATACCATGACACATAATATTATTAACTTTTCTCTGTAACTTCGCTGTTTTGTGGGCAGGTTGAGTTGCAGTGATGTTCATTAAGATTTCTTTTTGAGGCTCGGCACCTGTGGCTCAACAGGCTAAGGCGCCAGCCACGTACTTCTGAGCTGGCGGGTTCGAATCCAGCCTGGGCCCGCCAAACAACAATGACGGCTGCAACCAAAAAATGGCCAGGCATTGTGGCGGGCGCCTGTAGTCCCAGCTGCTTGGGAGGCGGAGGCAGGAGACTCGCTTGAGCCCAGGAAGTGGAGGTTGCTGTGAGCTGTGATGCCACTGCACTCTATCCAGGGTGACAGCTTGAGGCTCTGTCTCAAAAAAAAAAAAAAAAAAGATTTCTTTTTGAAAACACCTTTTCTCACAAATAAAACAGAATTTCGAAACTTTTATCCTTTATAGTACTTTATAAAGCAGAGCCCATCCATGATTACTTGCAGTATATTTTAGGGTGTGATTTTGGCAGCTCCGTTCTAAAGTTCTTTTATATACTATATAAATAACAAAAACTTAAAATACTCAGTTTACTTCATTATGAAACAGTGATTCTCAACCTTCCTAATACTGCACCCCTTTAATATAGTTCCTCATGTTGTGGTGACCGCCAGCAATGAAAATAATTTTATGGTTGGGGGTCACCACAACATGAGGAACTGTATTAAAGGGTCGCGGCATTAGGAAGGTTGAGAACCACTGTTATAAAACGTCTAGGTATATTCCATGGCTTGAATTAGAATGTGTGAAGTTACCTTTACACATAGTAAGCATTGAATGTGAGTGTTCTTCGTCACTTGAATTCACGCAAAGAGTTGAGAGATTAGGTTTTTTTCCTTTGTGGCAATGGGTTATTCCAAGTTATTTTACCTAATAGAATATATAACGTGATTCTGTATTTACTTTTTCTTCAAGTCTTCTATTCAGATCACTAAACTTATGTCCATATGAGCTTTTCCACAGTATTGTGGCACTGGCCTTTGATAACACTTTCTAGAGTTGCTAGATGACTCTGAACATTGTGGCCATATTATTGTTTATCAAATTTGTGAATTATGTTTCTATTAATCTTAACAAAGGTAATTTTTATTTTGCTTATGATTATTACACGAAATAAAACGTTCTTGCACTTGAACAAGCTCTTTTTAATAACAAGAGTCTGTTTATTATTGAACAAGGGACAGTTTATACATTAGCAAGGGTTTTAGGAAAATAAGAAGGCTTGTATAAAGTAAAATCTTCAAAAGGGTAAAAGGTAACTGCCAAATTGCTGTGATTACACCAAGGGAAGGGATTTAGAGATTTCTAAGTGGCAAAACCATCAAGGGCCTCATTCAAGGTGGTGTTTTCAATAAAATGTATTTAATACCTTTTTAATGATAGTATTCTCTTCTCTTTATATTATTACTTTTTGCTAACCGAATAATCTATCACTACAAGTTAAAGTGCACACTCATTATGGGAGGGAAGGGGTTTGGAGATGGAGTAAGTAACATTTTTAACCTCTATGTGGCAGGCATTTTCCATAACTTGATTATTTTCAGAAATATCCTATTTGATAGGCTTTGTTACCGCCCCTCTCCAGTGAAGGAAGAAGCAAGCTCAAAGATGTCCATGGTCACAGAGTTTTGATTTGCATAGGTGTTTGAGTCCAGGTTTTACTTGACTGCAAAGCTGTGCTTTACTTCAAAAGATGATCTTTTAGAAAGGTAGATTTTAACATATGGTCTGTGTAATTAGTTCCCAGAGCTGCTGTAACAGCATAGCAAAAACTGGGTAGCTTAACAAAACAGCAATTTATTCTCTCACAGTTCTGGAAGCTGGAAGTCTGAAAGCAAGGTGTTGAGCAGGGCCGTGCTCGCTGAAGGCTCTAGAGGAGAATCCTTCCTTGCCTCTTCCAAGCTTCTGGCAGTTCTCAGCAATCCTTGGCTCTCTTGGCGTGTACATGCATCTCTCCAGTATCTGCCTCCGTCGTCACATGGATGTCTTTCCTCCTGTGCCTTCACAGCATCTTCTCTTTGGGCATGTCTGTGTCTAGATTTTTCTCTGCTCATAGCAACATGAGTTATATATATTGGTTTAGGAGCCCACCCTACTTTGGTGTGGATCTCATCTTAACTGATTATGTCCATGATAACCCTGTTTCCAAAGAAGGTTACATTCTGAGATACTGGGAAATGGGACTTCAACACATATTTGGGAGCGGGGGGGTTACACGATTTAATCCATAGATAGCCTATGACTAAATTGTATAACTGTTCTGTGAACTGAGTAAGTTGATCTTGAGCAGCTTAAAATACACATGTACAGGCGATTTTAGAGTGGCAAAAACATTTTTATAGAATTCCGTTCTTAAACTGTTTTGGATGTCACAAATTTAAATCCTTAATTTATTGCAAACCATTAAACAGAATAGTCAGCACTACCTTGCTTTTTAGATGAATTTGTGGTGGTCATACTTCTGCCTCTTTAGTAACAATTGAGCTAAAGGAATTTGCAAAAAAAATCTAGTATCATTAGTATTACATAACGCTGTAAATTATTCCTTCATTAAAAAGTAATGGTGACTTCATTAAGTATGGCTACCCAGAAAATGTACAGCGTTGTGTCTGTCCATTTCACTTCTGTGTGTAATGCTTTTTAAAACTGATAATTTAGCATTTTTCTGTTTTGTCTGCTTACTAATTTTTTTCTCTAGTGTAATAATTTGCCATTTCAATGGTTTATTAAAAATGAGTTTTTAATTTACCAAATACATTACCAATTCACTATTTTTTATATAGTTGCATATAACCTTAATACATTCTCGATTTGATTTCATAGATGTAGCCAGCAAAATTTTTATTTGTTAAAGTAAAAAAACAGCTTTGTGTCTGACAGAAACTAAACCTGTATGAGTCTACATATAGGTCCTGACGAACTAGGGATCTTTTAGCAAGACCCCTATAACTTCTATAGAAATTGGAACGGACGGCTCGGCGCCTGTGGCTCAAGCGGCTAACGTGCCAGCCATGTACACCTAAGCTGGTGGGTTCGAATCCAGCCCTGGCCCGCCAAATAACAATGTCGGCTGCAACCAAAAAATGGCCAGGCGTTGTGGTGGGCGCCTGTAGTCCCAGCTACTTGGGAGGCAAAGGCAGGAGACTTGCTTGAGCCCAGGAATTGGAGGTTGCTGTGAGCTATGAAGCCATGACACTCTGTCCAGGGTGACAGCTTGAGGCTCTGTCTCAAAAAAAAGAAGAAAAAAAGAAAAAAAGAAATTGGAACGGAGAAGTCTGATTATTATTTGAAGAGCACCCAAGCATTTAACACCCTGCTTGGCACATTGCACTATGTAGATGTTCACTACTACCATCATTGTCAGTAATCGCTAATAGAGACTTTGGGGACATGCATGTCAATGTTGTATATATGCAAATAAGGGATTAATTATTTAAGAAGATTTGGGTATTACCACCCCAAATTGGAGGAAAATGGAGTTGTATAGTTCTTAAGGGTTTTATAGGTCTTTGAAAGCCTTTTCTACCTCCCAGTCTTTTGAGCTAGATTTGTGTTTCTGGTCCTGAGTGCCAGCCTTTAAACACAGCTGTGTAATTCAGCAGGCTAGTGGCGCGTCCCATGTGGTAGGCCTATCATAGAGATGGCTGTGATCTAATTTCGGGAAGAATAATTGGAAAGCTTCCTTCCTTAGTTAATTGCCCAAATATGTTCAGATAGTAACAATTTAGCGGTTAAAAATAGTATTGCTGATTGTCTTATTCAGTGTAATAGGAAATCAAGTTTTAACAGTAGCTTTTTTCCATAGAGGCTGATTCTTTTGAAATAAGAGTTAAGATTTTTTTCTGTGAATATATTCATGCTAAAGAAAAGGTGCTAATAACCAAAATAAATTAACCACTTCTTTAAATTGTGTCTGACTCAATCCATTGTATGTGAAACGATATTTAGAGAAATGATTTTCTAAAATTGTTGTACCTCTCCTTATGACACAGAGTTTGAGGAGCATATGTGATACCATTTTACCAAGTAAGTCTGTCAAATAAAATTTGAGACCTCCAAAGGTATCTGTTTGCAGAGAGCAATGAAGTTACTTTACCGCTGATAGAGAATGTAGGGATTTTCAGATAGGTATGTTCTAATTCAGATAGGTACGGTTCTAATTTATAGGAACCAGTTTAGGAAGATGTAGTAGGAATCTTGGCCCCATTGTAAATGTAAAGCAATTGTTTAATTCTTATTGGAGCTTTAGGGGATTTTTAGGAGATAATATAATAATGTTGCCCTTACATAGAAAGTTAGATTTGGAACTGGAAGTGGTCTCTTAAACTGTTATAACTCCAATCTTTCTTTGCTACATTGGTTATTTTAAGTTTATTTGTTGTACTAAATCAGATAGAAGACTTTACTTTTTAAAAAAATTTCAGATTATTATAAGATAATTAGGTTACAGTGTTTGCATTTGTTAGGTAAGGTCGCTATTATAGTTGTGCCCCTCACCCAGGAAATGTGCCATATACCCTTACATAGTGACCGTTAGGAGAGAGCACACTAATCCGCCTCCCTACATGGAGAACTTGAAATGGACAGCATTAAATACATAGTTATGTGCCCCCACATTCACAAGTCAAAGCCTTTATGTCCTGGGAAAGTAAAATCAGTAGGCTGCATTTTAATCAATGTAGACTAAGGTTGATATCTAAATTAGTATCAGTTTTCAAAGGACCAAAAATGGCTCTCTCCATCCCTAAAGCAATTCTGTTTAACCCATAGTTGGGTTAAACCCATGTAAGAATGTTAATGGATAAAGGAAAGGTTCTGTTGTAGGAGTCCCCTAACATATCTGGGAATGAAGACCCTCAGGTGGAGTATTCTGGCTGTCCAAGTGTTACAGACAAGGGCATGGCTTTGGTTCTTTTCTAAACCACCAAATATCAAATGGGAATGACTTTAAGAGGATATAGGAACAATATAACATTGTCTTGCACAGTCATGATATCTAAGTTCAAAGAAATGAATAAGACTGGTTAGACTAACTACACAGTGGTTAGTCACTAGTACCTTTGGAGATACTTTGGGGTTTTTTGTCTTCCCAAATGAATGCTTTCCCCCCTTGTTCTAAGCAGTTTAGACAGCTGTCCATTCCTTTTTGTAGCTTCAAATAGTAGTTGGTCTGGTGGACAAAGAATTATGAAGCACCGTCTTTTGTTGGGTTGGTTGTCAGATACTTACCAGGCACCTTTTACAGAGCACCTATTCTGGCCGCGGGTAGTGGAGCCAAGTTGAATTTTCATGGTAAATATTTTTTCTGTTGCTCAGTGAGTAGTCTGACTTCTTTCTCTCCTGACCGTCTGCATTTTTAGTGTAACATTTCAGATTAGTTTCTGATCATCCAGTACAACACATAATTGGAAATACATCTCTGTGTGTATATATACACACCTGCATGTGTATATCAGGTACCTTAGCCTTAGAACCTGCAGCAGGCCTTGTCGTTTTTTAAAATCTTTTTATGATGATGCTTTGAATATTCTGTCAAGAATCTTGACAACTTAAAACCAATATTTTTCTCTGTTTGAGTCTCACATCTGTTTACCAAACTTCTTAGGAATTGGATTTTTTTTTTTTTTTTTTTGCAGCTTTTGGCCGGAGCTGGGTTTTGAACCTGCCACCTCTGGTATATGGGGCCAGCACCCTACTCCTTTGAGCCACAGGCGCTGCCCAGAATTAGATCTTTTATTTTTACTTTTATTTGCATTTATTTTATCCTGAATTTATTTCTGTGCCACAGATTTTTGTTTCTTAACTTTCTTTTGGGATATCTTTTTCTTCTGTGCAGCATCCTCTTTTGGTTTGAAAATAATTTGTTTTCAGTAAGGATCACTTCCACATGGCGGGGGAGCTCACAGGTAGGTTAATCTGGCTGTGAGCTCTGCAAGTTTGGTGTTACATTTTGGTTGCTTTGTTCATCTGGGTGTGTTTAGTGACCAGAGAATCTCCATCTAAAGTTTAGATTCTCCCTTAAGTTCAGCATTACTCTTTGTATTTTTAAGCATGTACAGCAAAAATTTAGAGTTCCTTTTGGGACAGCGAACTTTTATCTAGCCTCAGTGTCTAAACAGCATAGGCACACCTTGTTGGTACACATTATTTCTGTAAAATGACATCTTCTAGATACTTGGTGGCTTTTTGCATATGTGTGCCCTTGATGGCCTGAACAGTTTCACAGGTGTTTTTAAAGTGAACATAAGGATTTGATCCTCTTGCATGATATCTTGGGGTTTTCTGGGTCAAGTTGAATATCCGTTTACACAGATTATCTCAGGCCACTTAACAGGAAGAGCAGAAAGTAAAATCTTTGAAGCCTGATATGTTTTCTCAGGGCCAACTCAGTCTTTATTAGAAAAATGACTTCTTTAAATGCACCAAGAATTAGAAATTGATACTAAATGTATACTCTGTTCAGAATGACAGCGAGCAAGAGAACTTACAATTTTTAAAGCGGCAATATTGATATCTGGCTGAGTTCTAATTTAAATCATTTTTCAGTCACTGATTCGTCCTCTGGTTTGTTACAGCCTAACAGCATCCTTTAAAATTACTATTCTGTGTTCTTAATTACATCAGTACTGTGGTCCATGTTGTGGATTTCCTTTTGCTTCTTTGTTGTGCACAAGCTGGTTCAAAACTGCCACCAGGACATTGAAGTCGCACAAGGCTGCCCAAAGGAGACAGAAAGGTGGGTGGGAGTGATGCAGCAGCCTTTGATTGTTTCATAGTCAGTTTTCAAGCAAGGGGAAGAAAAAACTTTCATGTTCTGTTTTTCCTTTTTGTGACTTTTTTTAGAAGGCAATTTTATGAGCATACTCTTGGGTATGATAATTTGTTAATCACTATTTTAAACTTCTTTCTACTGAACTGATGGATGCAAGGTGAGGTACTTTATTTCAGGGAGCCATTGTGTACGGCATTGATTGATGGGAATGAAGATAACATTTTGGCCTCATTGTGCATTGAGAGTACTTCCATGAAGTGCAATGCAGATTTCTTGGAGTGATGCTAAAAACACAAAAATTTAAAAATTTAGGCATTTGTCTGGTTTGGTGATTTACCCCAGGAAAGAAAACCTCTTGGGTGCTTCTACCCTGATGGCCTTATGCACACCTGTGGGCCTTCTTTAATAATACAGCTTATCCCAGCAAATAAGGATTAATAGCATTCTCAATGTCTCCATGCCACTGTAATTATTCCTATACCCTTTGGCTCTGTAAACATAGTAAATCTGGAATTTAACCTGTGTAACAGAACTATTGAGACACAAACAGTTCTGGCTTTCTCAAATTCTTCTGATCTTAGCTTTCATCTGCAATTAAGAATCTTTGAAGCCTGAAGGGTGGGAATGTAGGGGATTATATATTTTGAGGTTTTCTTTTTTTTTTTTTTTAACCTTTAACCTTAGTTCGAACAACAGAAAAACCTTGAGTGTGGGGAAAGTTAATATCAGTATTGGAATTTAACTTCTAGTGCTACCTCACTCTAGTTTTTCTCTGGAAAAGGGAAATAAATACGGGAGGTGTGCCAACATTTCCCTCCTTAACCAAGGGAGACATGTCCCTAATTCCACAATTGTGGCAGATACTAAGACTGTATTGCTAACTTGAGATTTTCCACTTTTCTCCAGACAACCCCATAAGTCACATTTTTAGCATTAGGTGTGAAACCTAGTGTTCATCCCCATTCATGGAGCATTTTGTCGTATAAACTGTACGTCTTAACAGTTACTGTGGTGACTTCTTAGTTTGCAGTTATTTTTTGTGATTTCTTTTCATTTATTCATTTATTTTTAAGACAAGGTCTTGTTCTACTTTCTCCTGCCTGGTCTAGAGTGCAGTGGCATGATCATAGCTCACAACCCTGCAAGTTCCTGTGCTTAAGCCATCCTCCTACCGCAGCCTCCTGAGCAGCTGGGACTACTGATGTGCCCATATCCCAGGCTATTTTTTCTTTTTCTTTTTTTTTAAAGACAGGGTTTCACTATGTTGTTCATGCTGATGTTGAACTCTGGGCTCAGGAGATCCTTCCTCTTCATCCACCTCACAGAGCAAGTGCTAGACTTATAGGTGGGAGTTCCTGAGCCTGGCCACTTTTAGATATTTTTAAATAAAAATGGTGATATAAATTATTAGCTCTTAATTTTATAGGTGTCATAATGCCCTAGTTATTTTTTGACCTGTTTTCACCTTTTTTATAGGGAAAGGAATAAAGAAATCTTTAATGGAGATGTTAAGTGAAGTAATTACATCTTTTGCCTTTGAAATTGACTTTAACCTTGTCAATAAATTTTTTTTTTTTTTACTTATTTATTTCAAAATATTACAGGGGTACAAATATTTTTGTTACATGTATTGATTTAGTTCAGCAGTCTTTTATTAGTCTCTCTGCTTTTAAAGTTGGTCAGTGTTGCTTGTCCTGTCATCCAGCCAGACTGATCCTTTTTTTAAAAATTATTTAAAATTCACTGTGGTACAAAGAATTCAGTTACGCTAATTGCATTGTTAGGTAAAGTCCCTCTAATAATTGTGTCCCACCCCTAAGAGGTGTGACATACACCATGATCCCCCACCTCTTCCTCCTCCTCCCTCCCCCCTCCCCACATTCTCATTCCCCCACCCCTTGCATAAGCTCATCTACTGCCTTCATATTAGAACTGAGTACATTGGATTCTTGATTCTCCATTCTTGTGATCCTTTACTAAGAAGAATGTGTTCTACCTACCTCCATCCAGGTTAATACCAAAGATGTAAAGTCTCCATCTTTTTTAGTGGCTGAATAGTATTCCCTGGTAGACATATACCACAGTTTGTTAATCCATTCCTGGGTTGGTGGGCATTTAGGCTGTTGGTGATTGTAAATTGAGCTCTGATAAACAGTCTAGTGCAAATGTCCTTACGATAAAAGGATTCGTTTTCCTCTGGATAGATGCCTAGTAATGCGATTGCAAGATCAAACGGGAGGTCTAATTTGAGTTCTTTGGGGATGCTCCATACTCCTTTCAAAAAGGTTGTATTAGTTTGCAGTCCCACCAACAGTGTAAAAGTGTTCCCTTCTCTCCACACCCATGCCAGCATCCACAGCTTTGAGGCCATTCTCACTGGGGTTAGGTGATATCTCAGGGTAGTTTTGATTTGCATTTCTCTGATGATTAGGTACGATGAGCATTATTTCATATGTTTGTTAGCCATTCATCTGTCTTCTTCTCTAAAGAAGAGAAGACGTGGTTACCCAGTTCTCCCAATGCCATTTTATTAAATAGGGATTATTTTCCCCAATATATGTTCTTGTTTGGTTTATCAAAGATCAGATGGCTATAAGAGATTAATTTCATCTTATGGTTTTCTAATAAATTCATTTTAAATCATTATTAAAAACATGTCAAACATGACCTTTGAACCCACTTAATTTGATGCTAAAATAAAACATTTTTAAAAATGTTAAGGGGGGGGTGATTTATTTTACTGAACATTGGACAAAGAGGTTTTATAAGAAAACAATTGAAAAAATCTCAGAAAAAGAGAATGTAGATTCCTTTTTAAATTTTTCTTAAAGGTACAGAGTCTTCAGGCATGCAGTGGCATGATCATAGCTCACTGCATCCTCAAACTCCTAAATTCAGGTGATCCTCCTTCCTCAGCCTCCTGAGTAACTAGGACTACAGATGTGCACTTTAACACCTGGCTAAATTTTTATATTTTTTAGACACGGGATCTTGCTATGTTCCTGAGGCTAGTCTCAAACTCCTGGCTTCAAGTATTCCTCCAGCCTCACTCTCCCAAGTCACTGGGATTTCAGGTGTGAGCCTCTGAACCCAGCTCTATCCAGATTCTTTTTGTAAATGAAAAAAGTAAAGGTTTACATCATGTTTATGAAATAATGGGCCTAGAGATGAGTGTCTGATGTAATTCAGCTATGTTAGAACAAATTATCTGTTGATCATGGAAATCAATGCATATGACCTTGCTGACTTTTTAATATTGAGCACCCTTAAAGTTGGATCCATACTATTTATACTGACAAAAATATAAAGTCTGAGAAGGTTTTCCTCTTTGAAACTTGACCCAGTCGGCTAATTAATTCAAACCCAGTACTTTGAATTAATTGACAAGTATAGTAAACTGATATACTTAATGTTGGCTCTGAAGTAATTTGATTTAGTAACTTACAACAATTAAATAGAGTTACTTTTCTATCAGTAGCTTACAATGGGCAGCAGGTATTAGAATCCTTAGGTTTATTAACTGTAATTGAATTATTTATGTCTACGCTGTTCTTGAAGTATACTTATATTCCCTTTTCAATTTGTATACCTCTTAGCGTGTTTCAAAATCTTTTCTTTTTTGCCCTTTGGGGGAAATGGAGACATTACCCACAGCTTTTGAGATGACTGTGATTACTGTATGGACGTGTTTGCCTTCAGTAAATGTGTTTACTAACTTTACATAGGTCTAGATGTCATTGTGTACCGAGGTTTTGGGTAAGGCCTTCGGGCTTTCCTACAGTGTACCTTATCTTAGACCATCATATCTGAGAACTCAAGGTTGCGAGTCAGTTTGCAGTGAGAGATACATTGGAATAAGCTCACCTAAATTGGTCTTGGAATTTCAGCTGAATTCTTGTCCTTTGATTAGTACATACAGCAGATCTGAAAATGAATCTAATTTGAATTTTCTTTATTTAGAAGCTATTGGTAAACATATCTAAAGTGCTGTCATTCAGCACCCATACCAACTTCAAATGGTTACGGAGTCTAAGGAAGTTCTGTTTAGCCATAGTAGGACTGATCATAACCAGCAGTGTGGCTTCTCTGAAGCAGCAAGAAAGGCATACTATTGACCATATGCGTATTGTGAGGTTTATTAGCACAGGTGGGAGCTTGGCTAAAACAACATATTTTAATGTGATAGATAGTCCTGTCAAGATGCATTTGAGCTCTCAGAAAGTTACTGCTAAATGCAAATTGGTTTCATTCACTGCACTTAAAGGTGCTTCAATAACTCTGAATGCAGAGAAGTGAAGAGAAAATTTTGGGGGGTAAAGTTTTATATTTTTTAATAGATATTTTTGGGAGATTTTTTAAGTGAGATAAATTTCTGTGCGGATCACTTGGTAATATTGACAAACACTGGGAATATTACCTCACATCTGGTCTCTTCACTTTCATGAGTATCATTGCACTCATAAATTGTATTGTGAGCAAGTGTATTTTCAACCTTCTTGGGAAATTGTAAAATTGTTAAATCCAGGTTTTAAGAAGTAAAGACTGTATTTATAAGATAGATAAAACTAGTTATGTCTTCAGGTCAGTCACGTTTTACACTGTGCAGTAATTAAGCTGTCAGGACCAAAGGTATGAATATTAATTTTTTCTACATACTGAACATAAATATTATTGTGGACTAAATCTAGTATTGAAGTTAATATGACAGTTTTTCAAAAGTGATACCTGGTTTATTTTGCCTTTGTATCTTAAAATCAAGATGTTGATTGTAATGGATAAGATTTGGGATAAATAAAATATAGAAGCTTTCTTGTTGACTGCAAAATTACAGTAAAATTGTGTATTCAGGTAAAATAAGATAAATTCAATTTTTACCCTTAAAACTCTTTCTCTGGCAAACAAAAAGGTGGTACTAGGAGCCGGAACACTTTTTAGGATGATCCTGTTTCTTTTGTTGGTATTTTTTTTTTTTTGACAGGGTCTCCCTTAGTTGCCCAGGCTGGAGTGCACTGGAACAATCAGAGCTTGCTCAGCCTCCACCTCCCAGGCTCATAGTATTCTCTCATTTCAGCTTCTCATGTAGCTGGGAGTATACTTTGCTATTTAAGTCTAGGAGAATAGAAAGAATTTAATATTTCTTATATTCACTTTTGCTTTCCCTGGTTAGGGGGCTTCTCTCATTCTCCATAGAATTCTTCCAGAACTTTCCTGCTCACCACAGGGCATACCACCTTTACCGCTTTACTCCCCCACCCCTTACCAGAGGACCTTACGCTTTGTCTGAGGGCACTAGGAGGGGGACTGCAGCACTTAGTCAGCTGCCTCAAGCAACTTACACCATCTGGTCTCCTTCAAGATGGGGTGATTTTGCTCCCTTCCCCTCGGGGGATATTTAGCAGTGTCGGGACACATTTTTGGTTGTCACAACTGGGTTCAGGGTGCTCCTGGTATTCAGTGAGTGTTGGAGGTCAGGAGTACTGCTAAGGCAGCCACCTCATGACAAAGAACTGTCTCCAAATGTCCAAAGTGCTGAGGCTGAGAAACCATGCTCTCGTCCTTCTTAGGAAGGTATGTCATCCCTCAGGTCCTAAGCTAATTTCTCAGTATCCTGTTTCACTCAGGATACTGCTTCATTGAATATCTTTTCTCTGCTTTTAACCTTTACCTCTTCACTGATCTTAAGTTTTTCTATTAATATGCACAAGTATCTCACAGTTAACTAAAAAATGAAGCCTTTCTTTTGATGATTTGTTGTTTGCTAGTTAATGACCTCTTTATTTCTGTATAGTAAGAAGACACTTGAGTGTTTTCATTGCTCTGTTTCTTCTTCATTTTATTCCTTAGAGCACCGTATCTGCTTTTGACCTCACCCGTCTACTGAAATTGCTCTTTCCAACGTCCCTAGTGATCTAATGACCAACTCTTGCAGCTGTTTTTTTTTTTTTTTTTGAGACAGAGCCTCAAGCTGTCGCCCTGCGTAGAGTGGTGTGGCATCACAGCTCACAGCAACCTCCAACTTTTGGGCTTAAGCAATTCTCTTGCCTCAGCCTCCCAAGTAACTGGGACTACAGGCACGCGCCACAATGCCCGGCTATTTTTTTGGTTGTAGTTGTCATTGTTGTTTGGCAGGCTTGGGCTGGATTCAAACCCGCCAGCTATGTGTATGTGGCTGGTGTCTTAGCTTCTTGAGCTACAGGCGCCAAGCCACACAGCTGTTTTCATTGGTTATCTTACTTTGTAGTTTAGCAGCATTTAAAGATAGTGACTAATTACTTTCTTGAAACTTGACTCCCTTGACTTTGCAGACCACTCTCTCCTGTTCCCATCATTGATCATTTTGTTCTTCTTTTTTGAATTCCACAACTTCCCTTGTGGTTCCATCCATTCACACACAACTTGCATACGACCAACATACTAGTGACTACAGTATCAATACTCAAGTCTACTTGACTTTTACGGAAGATTTCTACCTGGATGTCACATAAGCATCGCATGCTTAATCTCTGTATCCTCTCTTACAAATTTCTGCCAAAATGTTCTTTTTCCTGCTTTCGCTAGCAGGTATTCCCACCCAATCTCCAAAGTTAGAACTAAGGAATTGTTGTCTGTTGCAATCATAACATCTCTCCATGACAAAGTTTTTGGATCTTTACTCACTAAACGTAAGTGAAATTTGCATTTCTGCTGCTTTTGCCTTAATTTTAGTCTTTCATTGTCTCTTTAGCTTGACTGCTCTGTCGGCTTCAAAACTGTCATCCAAGCTCAGTGATGATAAATGCACTCTCTACAATGCTTGATAGAATACTTTCTCCAGAACTTTTCTGGATAGAGACAGTATAGCCCCTGGAACTGTATTGCCTGGGTTTGAATTAAAGGCAAATAATTTTTTTTGGTGCTTCAAAATTCTCAGTGGGAATGAATGTGTCAACCACTTGGAACAATTCCTGGAACATAAATACAAGATGTTGGCTGCTGTTAGTTTAATGCTGTCATCATTATTATTGTAGTACACATCTGAATACACTTACCTACCGAAAGTCCTTCCTTGGAGTGATAACCTACCAGCTAAAATGCAAACTGTGTGGTCAGACACGCTGGACTGTTTACCTTTCCAGTCTCTGATCTTTACCATAAGTGTTTCCGCAGTTTGATATTATGAGCAATTCCTCAAGTGCTTTTGTGACTTGTCTTGCTCTTTCTTCTGCCTGAAACACCATCCTCATATTCATTCCTGTTGTGTGGACTGCTGCCTGTTGTTCAGCCACCCTCTTCCCACTACACGCCTTTATTAGAGCTCTTGGCAGTTACAGTGCAATTACTTGTGAACATGTTTACTCTTTCTTTAAATCACTGAGTTATTTGAGAGTAGAGATCAGATTTTACTAATGCTCCTAGTGGAATGTCTGACTCATAGTACATAATTAGTAAAAATTTATTGAAAGCATAAATATGCAAGAAAAGTGTGTAGTAGGTATTTTTTCCCTCTTAAGACAACAGTTAGCAGAAATCCTGTGTGACACTTGTTTTTTACAAGAAAGGGGAGATCATTTTTTAACTATAAGTAGTACTCCTTGGTGTATTCAGAGTTTTATTTACTTCCACTTCTGATAATATTTGTAATAGTGTTGAGTGCATTCATTTCTCATGTGAATAATTTTATTTTGCCTGTAGATGGAATTTCATTAAACCTCAGGTTGGAAGGCTATGGATTTGGATTGAGGGAATAAATTCCTAGCCTTATGTGGGCCTTTGTTGTTTTTTATTAGGTTTCCCAAAGTTTATCCCAGGTAAACCTTACCTTACCAACTAAAGGCTGACCATATGCCTATAGGAGTAAATATAATTTAACAGGGTGTGAAAGGTTAAAAATATATATATATTGTTGATAAGTGAGATGAAAAGTTTAGAAACCATCAAGGCTTTATTGTTTGAAAGTTACTGTAAGCACTATACTTCAGTTCGAGCACATCATTAATCAGTTGTGTCTTCTGTGCTCTTAAGATTCATAGTAAAGGTGAATGTTGTTGTATGGTATAGCTTTTGCTTAGTGAAATGTTTCAGTCATAATATTGAAGTTTATTCTAAAAATATGGGAAATCTGATTTTTTTTTTTTTTTTTTTTTTTGTAGAGACAGAGTCTCACTTTATCGCCCTTGGTAAAGTGTCACACAGCCCACAGCAACCTCCAACTCCTGGGCTTAAGCGATTCTCTTGCCTCAGCCTCCCGAGTAGCTGGGACTACAGGCGCCCACCATGACGCCTGGCTATTTTTTTGTTGTAGTTTGGCCGGGGCTGGGCTTGAACCTGCCACCCTTGGTATATGGGGCTGGCGCCCTCCTCACTGAGCCACAGGTGCCACCCAGAAAATCTGATTTTTTAAATTAATGACCTTGAAAACAATGAGAGCTCAAAATTAAATGATCTACTCAGACAGGAATTCCAAGTTTCCTGCTAGATTTTTTCAAACAGTTTACAAAACTTTTTTTAAATGTCAAACTTTGAAGTTGATTTTAAAACTCAAATATAGATGCATGAGGGGTGAGAGTTGGAGAGAGTATGTTACCATGTGGTTATCATTGGAATTGAAACAAATTCATACGCAGCTCGGCAGGTACTTATTGCAGAATACTGTGTTTCAAGTGCCTTGATAAAAGTCAGTGGTTGTAGGCGACTGAGAAGGGACTGTCCTCTAGCCTGCCTGCCTCTCAGTGGGACACAGCCGTGGACGTGTCAGTGTAATGCGTGAGTCTCTGCACCAGGGCACAGAGGATGTAGCAGAACACAGGGGAGGAAGGGCCCTAGTTGCTAGATTTCAGTAGATGTGTTTGTGTTTTCAGCGGAGTTAGCTCCCTAAGCCTCTATCCTCATCTCTAAAAATGGAGATAATCAATATCTACCTTGAAGGCCTAAATGACAGTTCATGTACCGTGCTTAGTACAGCACATACAATAGACTGCATAATAAATGCTGGCTGTTGCTAAGAAGTAGAAGTTACTGTGCAACTGGAGAGACTCTTCTGTCGTTTTCGCCTCCTTTCCTCTTGTCTCTTTTTACTCCTTTACCCAGTCTGCGGATGTGAAGGAAACATCTCTAAAATCTTGGAGGTCAAATTGCGGTTTCTTTCTTCCTGTTGTCCACCCTCAAATGAATAACCTCAGTCTCTTTCACTTCTTAAAATTTCCAGAACATTAATGGTATGGTCCTTTGATAGTCATGATGTCTTATGTCATTCAAGGTTTGTACTGTCCATTATAGCAGCCCTTATTCATAGGGCTATTTAAATTTATTAAAAATGAAAAATTCAGTTCCTCAGTCATACCATCTGCCCCTAAGTGCTCAGTGGCCGCATTTAGCTGGTGACTACCAGACTGGGCACAAATATAGCACATTGCAGGAAGTTCTATTTCGTAGTGCTATTTTAGAATAGCAATCCTATAACATGGGACCCAGAAAGTAATTTTATGATCAGTTCTCTGTCCCCTGCGATATTAAATATTTTTTAAAGGCTATCACCTGTGTTATTTTCCATTAAGGGGTTATAATGCTTGGCAATTTTTATAACTACAAAATGAATTGGTAATTTAATTTTCATTTTAAGACTTATTAAAATATCTTAGGTTTTTTCCCCCCAATGTAATTCAGTAAAGTTTTCAAACTATTTTTAGATACATCTTTAAAATAAAATGTTACTTCTGATTAAAGATAACAGTGATGACAAATAAGTACCATAGCCAACAGACTGCTTTCATCCCTTCTTTCTTCAGTCTTTTTTTTTTTTTTTTTTTAAGAGTTTTACTTTATTGCCCTCGGTAGAGGGCCATGGGGTCACACAGCAACCTCCAACTCCTGGGCTTAGGCGATTCTCTTGCCTCAGCCTCTGAGTAGCTGGGACTACAGGCGCCCGCCACAACGCCCGGCTAGTTTTCTGTTTTGCAGTTTAGCTGAGGCCGGGTTTGAACCCACCACCTTCGGTATATGGGACCAGTGCCCTACTCGATGAGCCACAGGTGCTGCCCAGTCTTTTTTTTTTTTTGAGATAGAGTCTTGCTTAGTTGCCCTTGGTAGAGTGCTTTGGTGTCATAGCTCACATCAACCCCAAACTCTTGGGCTCAAGTGATTCTCTTGCCTCAGCCTCTGGAGCAGCTGGGGCTACAGGTGCCCTCCACAATGCCCAGCTATTTTTAGAGACAGGGTCTCGCTCTTGCTCAGGCTGGTCTCGAACCTGTGAGCTCCTGAGCTCCATTAATCCACCCACCTTGGCCTCCCGGAGTGGTGGGATTACCGGTGTGAGCCTCTGTGCCTAGCCTTTTTTAGTTGTCTTTCTTTTTTTCTCTCTCTTTTTTTTCTTTTGCAGTTTTTGGCCGGGGCCGGGTTTGAACTCACCACCTCTGGTATATGGGGCCAGCGCCCCACTCCTTGAGCCATAGGCACCGCCCTTTTTAGTCTTTTATATTTGCCATTTGTGTTTTCTGGCAACTCAGATTATATTTTACAGATACAGACAGCATTCAGTTTTGGTGTTTCATACAGCAACTGCTGTTCATATCTATATTATTCCTTAGAACAGACACACAAACATGCTGACAGATAATTTTGTGACTAAATTAGGCCCATCTTTAAAAATAACAAACGAGCAAAAAGGTTACCTACTGACTGCTGCTGGCAAACTTGCGTGCATTGAAAATATTTAGTTATACAAACATTCTGGATCACTTTGCCAAGAACTCATCCATAATTGTTACTAGAAATGCCCTTACATGTCACTATCAGGATCTTACCTGAGAGACTTTTTTAAAAATTCTGTAATCCTAAAAATGATGTTCTCTACTTTCTCATTTGTTGCAATAAAAACATAGGATTTAGAGGTAATATAAATACTGAGTTTATCTTCTATGAAATGTTACTGCCATGTTGCCATTTTCAATTTACTATATTCTTTATAAAGCCATATTTTCTGTAACATATAGAGCTATCAGTTATAGTTAGTAATTAACATTGTGATAATTATTATGAAAGATTGAGCATCAGATGAGAATTTAAAAGTGTGAAAAACCACTTAAAGTATTTTAAAAAATAACTTTATTTAGAGTCTGAAAGCATGGCAAAGATCATTGGCTGTTTATTATACAAGACAAAACTTAGATTGTGACCTTTACTTATGGTTGTAGACTTAGGTAGAAGTTTTCTTTTTTAATATATATGTTACTCTATATAAGTTTGTATATGATTTCCATAATGTTTATAGTTTATACATCTCCATACAATGGAACAAATTTGAGTTCAGAGAGACTCAAAGAGGGCAGTGGTTTCAGGTATATTCATGAAGTTGTGCAACCATTACCTAGACATGGTGCTTCTAGTTTGGGGGAAAAGTGGTGCCTTAGCTTCTGTTCACAGCTGTCATGGCAGTGCAGAAGCTTCCACAAGTAGAAAACACTCTGATTAACTTTCAGCATCTGTATGAGATGCTGAGCACTTTGGATGAGAGACCTTGTAGGGCTAGAGGTAACAGGAGATTCTTTAAGCACTGTTGACTTCAAGGAACCTGGAAAGGCCTAATGTGGGAGTGGGGAGGATACTAAAGAAAGGTGAAACTCAAGGTTGAATATAGGCAAGTGCTTCAGCACCTGATGAAAATGTGAAATGCTCCAGGTGATGAGAAGAAAGAAAATGCAGTGGTGACTAGATTTATGGTGGAAGTAGTACTTGGGGGAAGGCCTTCTTATTAAAGCCTGAGAAAAGAGTAAAGAGTATTCTACCCAGGGGTATGGACCCGCTACCTAATAGAGCAAAGGTATAAACCTAAGAGTCAGCCTTCTCGTACTGATGAAATACGAGATCAGTCTTGCTGGAGCTGGGATGTTCACGTTAGCAGCGAGGTGACAGACTTAGGGTTTGATTGGTTACATGAGCCTTGAGCTACAGAGAATCTTAAGCTTCAGAAGCTGAGTAGTTTGTGGGTCCGGCCGACATTGGGGAAGCACTGAGTGTAGGTTCTCAGACTGGGAAGGGGTTTGATTGTGTTCAAGGAGAGGTTAATTGGGTAGGTTAGTTTAGGATGGGAGAGTGAGGATGGAGAGACTGCGGGTTTGCTCTGCAGTGCCCTTGTGAGGTAAGTGTACACTTTTATATGACTCCTAGGCTGGGCTCAAACAGAACTCTAAGCAGATTTTTGCCTTTCACTTTTTTTTTCGTTTTCTTCTCAGTCTCTCTTTATTGCTCCAGTAGATATAGAAGATAGTCTGTTAATCTTAACAGATGTTAGACAGTTAGCTGTTGTGTAGTTAAATTAGTGATTTGGGAGATAATCTCTTTTTTAGGGGGAAAAAACCCTGTCACTTCTAATGAGTGACTCTTGTAAGCCAAGAGCTTTCCTTGTCAAACTTTTATTACATGTTAATGATGAAATGGCAGGTAATTCACACTTTTGGACAGGCCACACAGACATGAAAGACTTAGTAAGTTTCCAAGTAAAAAGTAGAATTTCAAAATTCCTAATGGCTGCCAAAAAGTAAAATGTTCCTGACACAGGATTACTACCAAGTGAAAAAAAAATTCATTAGCTATAACGATAACCTATTTTCAGTTTTCCTGAAATCGTTTGATTTTCAATCTGTTTTTAGAGTGTATTGTGCTATTAGTTATTAAAATAGAGCATCTGGAATCTCTGCTATAAAACTTAAAGTGAGGATTTTCCATTAAATTTGGTCATAGTAGCATAAAAGCTTTTAGCTGAAAATATAAAACATTTTAAATTCTTCAAAGGATAAGCCCTCATATCTTCAGACTGTCAACTCATTATTGTATTTATGTGGTGCTGGATGCCTCCATTTTGGAATATAATGTAATTGTAAATTAAAGTTTCTTTTAATTTTATTTATTTATCTTAAGACAGAGTCTCACTATGTTGCCCTCAGTAAAGTGTGGTGGTGTCATAGCTCACAGAAACTTCAAACTCCTGGGTTCAAGTGATATTGTCTCAGCTTCCCGAGTAGCTGGGACTACAGGCACCTGCCATCATACCCAGTTAACTTTTAGAGATGGAGTCTCGCTCTTGCTCAGGCTGGTCTCGAACTCCTGACCTCCAGCAGTGCACCCGCTTTGGCCTCCCACTGTGCTGGGATTACAGGTGTGAGCCACCGTGTCCAGCCTCTGTAATTTTAATTTTAAAGGACTTAGTTTTGGAAAGTTATTAATATTCCTCTCTTGTTTTGTAAATCCAACAGAATTTTGCCATTGCCAGATATTTAACTGGTGCAGGATTTTGACTCTTGATTAAATACTCATGAGGGGCAAATTCTTTACTGACTGATCATTTGATAATTAGCTTTGCCAGAAAATGAGGAATGGTACTATTTTAGTTTCTCAAGTTGATAAATCTTTGAAAGTGTAACTGTAAAAATTACAGCCAAGAAAACATCTAAGTGGTCAAATTATTCTTATTGCTGCTAAAATTATTTCTTTAAAAGCATAGATGCATGCATCATTGCACATGATAGCAAAACAGTGTGGAAAATACAAATCTGCAAAATGCATTGTCAGCTGCACATGATACTGTAAATAAGTAGCGTTTATGTTTTCCTGGCTTTCTTTTCTGCTTCATTCTCTCCATTTTTAAATTCTACTCCTGGTACTCTGCAAGTGCCTTCATACATTCTCACTCTGTCACACACACGTAAGCAGAATGTACACTATTAAAGGATCGGGAATTCACAAGTCCAAGTTGAATTCCTGTTCTTCTAGTCCCGGACTTCTCCACTCTCTTCCCCCCTCAGGCAGTGAGCATGATGTAGTCTGTAGCCTCAACTCCACCTTGTTTTTGTTTTCTTTCCCTGGCTGCTTTATTCCAGCCAATCTCTACCTGGACTAGTTATTTTATTTTATTTTTTTTTCTGAACCAGTTATTAAATTGAAAATTCACATTGCAGAATTTCATACTGGATAACATAGTTGCTTTTGTTGTTTTTGTTTCTGAACAAAACTTTTAAAAAAAGTAAAGGAAGAAATGACCTCAGTTATAGCTGTTTGGAGCCTTAAACGTTGGATCAGTATTTAAAAGCCTTGTTACATCTTTGAGTTGTGGCAGTTCTTGAACTACTGCCTTATTTCTCAAGGAGAATTCTGTCCTAGGCACAGAATTTGTCATTGTACCTTGAAGATTGAGTATCTGGAGTACTTGTACAAATAATTTATCCTGTGATATCCCATTCTTTATGATAACTAGTTTCTGCCTTTGACAAGGATTTTGAAATTTATGCAACAAAAGATTCCACTGGATATGAAAAATGTAGTTTTGCTCAGTGCTAATTCTTGAAGTGTTAGCATTTTGGATGATGCTTTGAATAAAGCAAACAAATGAGAAAATATGTGAGGGTAGCTGTGGAAATAGAAAATACTTTATAAAATGTTACAACATTCTCATACTAATTTTTGTTTAAAGTTTTATTTTTTTTAGAAAAACTGACACTTGCTCCAATTCAATTTTTTTTGCAAATTAACATTAGTTTGCTTTGGCAAATGTATTTATCAAATACTCATTTGACCAAAATTTTTTAAAAGTTATGTACTCTTATCTTTTTTGTTGTGAAAATCTCTCACATTGACCTCATAATGCTTGGTTTTTTTCCTGTTGTCGATAGCAGTTATTTTTCCTGTTGTCGATAGCAGTTATTTTTCCTTTTTCTTGCCGTTCAAAATGGTATTTAGTATGTGATATTTTTGTCTGTTTTATTTTTAAATAATGCTTGTTAATCATAATTCCACCAAGACCAAAGGTATGATGAAGTAAAACATTTCATAAATAGTCATCCAGCCTAATTCTTCCTCTGCAGAGGCAACTACTATTGTAAGTTTTTCATGTGACCTTCTCTATCAGGAGTGTCCAGTTTTTTTTTCTCTGCTGCACATTAAAAGAATAATTATTGTCTTGGGCCACACATTAAACACACAAACACTAACGAAAGTTGATTAGCAAAAAAAGTACGTGCATAAATTTTGTGATATACAGCACCACAGATCAGCAAAAAAGATTCTCACAAAATCAGCATGTGACCTGGGCCCACTAAGCTGTAGGTTGGACACGCCTCCCTGTTTTTGAGGCTTCCAGTGCATATAAGCCTATCTTTTTTTTTTTCTGAGAAAGAATCTCAAGCTGTTGCCCTTAGTAGAGTGCTGTGACATCACAGCTCACAGCAACCTCAAACTCTTGAGCTAAAACGATTCTCTTGCCTCAGCTTCCCAAGTAGCTGGGAAAGCGTCAGCCACAATGCCCGGCTATTTTTTGGTTGTAATTGTCATTGCTGTTTACAGGTCCGGGCTGGATTTGAACCCACCAGCATGTGGCTGGTGCCCTAGCCTCTGAGCTATAGGTGCCAAGCCAAGCCTATCTTTTTTTTGCAGTTTTTGGCCAGGGCTGGGTTTGAACCTGCCACCTCCGGCATATGGGGTCGGCGCCCTACTCCTTTGAGCTACAGGCGCCACCCAAGTCTATCATTTTTTAATGATTGCATAATATTCTATATGGTTAACCATAATGTGGTTAACCAGTTTTCTCCTGAGGAGTGTGTTTCCTGTTTTTCCATTTTCCTCAATATCAGCAGTTTGCAATGATGTTCCATTCTCTGCTGAGAAGTATTTTAGTTTCCTGTTTTTCTCTCTGTTATACTCAGACTTGGCAGAGTTTTGAGTGATGTTATTCTCTTTTTAGACATGTTATTTTAGAAGATTGTCAAGGCTTTTAGTATTTACGTAGAATTCCTTGACTTAATGTTTATAATTTTAAAATTTATGATGTCTTTCAGGAAATTAGATTTATCTTTTAGAACATTGCTTTTGCGGCTTGGGATCCATAGCTCAGTAGTTAGGGTGCTGGTCACATGCACCTGAGCTGGTGGGTTCAAACCTGACCCGTGCCTGCTAAACAATAGTGACAACAATAGCAAAAGAATAGCCAGGCGTTGTTGCAGGTGCCTGTAGTCCCAGCTACTTGGGAGGCTGAGGCAAGAGAATCTCTTAAGCCCAAGGTTGCTGTGAGCTGTGATGCCAAGGTATTCTACCGAGGGCGACGTAGTGAGACTCTGTCTCAAAAAAAAACAAACCAAAACATTGCTTTTGTAGTGTCCTGTGTTATCCTCATGTGAGTAAAGCATTGTTCTGTAGGCTAAGAGTAGAGGTTATGAAACAGGCAGGACAGTGATGGGTCTATCGTGGGGTTTCAGTATTTCACTGCATCTTTCACTGCTAAAAGCTGTGTCCTTTCAGTGTGATTCTAGGACATATCTCACTGATGTAATTGGTTAAATAGGATGAATTATGTGGTGGTAATTGCCTTAACATTTGTTAATATGGGTATACCTTGAGCCAGAAGCATAATTTTTCCCATTCCATGCCCCAGAAATGAAAGGAGAGGAAAGGTATTTTTACAGGTCTGCAAAAGCAGAGCCCTTCAAATGGCTATAGATACATTGTCTGTAGGGTTGGGGGAAGAGAGTTATAAGAAAATTTTGCATCTTTTTTTTAGGGAAAACGTTGTATTTCAAGAGTATATCTTTATAATTATTTGTATGGCAATCTTATTTCCCCTCCTAACTGCTGGTTCCTTAGGTGTAAGGACAGTGCCTAATTGACCCTCAAATTCCCTGTTGTGCCTGGCAGTTGGTGCAGAAGTTATTGGCTGATAAATTAATAAATAGAAATAATGGGGGAAAATGTGTTCTGCAAACATGTAATACCTACTTATCAAAGTTAAATAGAAATGGCTTCATTTTCCCTAATTAATTATTCTTATTTAAGCAATAAATATTTCTTGAAAAATGACATTTAATCTGGTATATGTATTCTGTGTGAAAATCAAGTAACTCTCTAATCCTCAACTATTTTTATTTATACTTGGTTAAAAAGAAACAAAGTAGGTAAGATTAGATGAGCTATGTTTTCCTGCTGTTGGAATACAATTTTCTTTGAATATTCATCTTTAAAAAATACCATTTGGATTCTTTCCTACTTCATTTCTGTGGTGGCAAGTCATAGAAATGAATTCTGAAAGAAATAATCTTAGCCTATAAGAACTAAAAATACTGGCTTGGTACTCGAGGCACAGTGGTTATGGCGCCAACCACATACACTGAGGGTGTTGGGTTTGAACCCAGCCCAGGCCAGCTAAACAACTGCAACAAAAAAATAGCCAAGTGTTGTGGCAGGTGCCTGTTCCCAGCTGCTTGGGAGGCTAAGGTAAGAGAATCACTTAAGCCCAGGATTTTGAGGTTGCCATGGCACCCAACTGAGGATGACATAGTGAGACTCGTCTCAAAAAAAAAAACAAAAAAAAAAACAAGGCTTAGCTCCCATGGCTCAAGCGGCTGAGGCACCAGTCACATACACCTGAGCTGGCAGGTTCAAATCCAGCCTGGGCCCGCCAAACAATGATGGCTGTAACCAAAAGATAGCCGGGCGTTGTGGCGGGCCCCTGTAGTCCCAGCTACTTGTGAGGCAAAGGCAGGAGACTCGCTTGAAACCAGGAATTGGAGGTTGCTGTGAGGCCACGGCTCTCTATCCAGGGTGACAGCTTGAGGCTCTGTCTCAAAAAAAAAAAAGAATTAAAAACATTGCCATTGGTTTTTAAAAACTCCTGCTTTCCTTTGAACTCGTGTGCAGTATTTTGATCATAATTAACTGCACGATTGTTGTAAAATGAAGCATATAGAAGCTGTCTTTGAGGTCAGTATCTCATTTGGCATTTTTGCACGTGTGTGTCAGATTTTCTCACTGGAAGTTTTTATAATGTTAATAAATCTACCTACAATTTATTTCTCATAGCTTTTGAGATTTATGGGAAGAAACCAAAACTTTAACTATTGTTTCAAAAACAAGAAAGCAAAGTATTTATGAGAAAGCGGGCCGCCTAATATTGGAACAATGGAAATTTTCAAAGCATTTTGCCAATATTACATACATTCTATAATTAGTGCCTTTGGTAACTTTTCAGGCATATCGGAAATATTTCCAGAAAAATTATTATTGTTGGTAGAAACTAAGACTCACTATGTTACCCAGGCTGAGGCTGGTCTTGAACTCCTGCCTCAAGTGGCCCTTACAGGCATAAGCCACCTTGCCCAGCCCCTCCAAATATTATTACTGTTTTTTTAAGACAGAGTCTCACTCTTTTGCCCAGGCTACAGTGCCATGATATCAGCCTAGTTCACAGCAACCTCAAACTCCTGGGTTCAAGTAATCCTCCTGTCTCAGCTTCCCAGGTAGTTGGGACTACAGGTGACTACCACAACTCCTGGCTTGCTTTTTCCATTTTTATTTTTATTTTATTTTATTATTTTTTAATTTTTTCCATTTTTAATAGAGACAGGGCCTCGCTGTTGATCAGGCTGGTCCCGAACTCCTCAACTCAAGGGATCTTCCCGCCTTGGCCTCCTGAAGTCCTAGGATTATGGGTGTGAGTCACTGCGCCCAGCCTCCCTAAATTCTTCTTTTTTTAATTGTTGGGGATTCATTGAGGGTAAAAGAAACCAGGTTACACTGATTGCATTTGTTAGGTAAAGTCTCTCTTACAATTGTGCCTTGCCCCCAAAAGGTGTGTCACACACTGAGACCCCAGCCCCTCCCCCTTCCCTCTCTCTGTTCTTCTTTCCCCCATCCCCCTCCCTCCTCCTCTGTCTCTCTGCTCTCCCCTTCCCCCACCCCTACCGTGTATTTAATTGTCCTCAATATCAAAATTAAATACACAGGATTCATGCTTCTCCATTCTTGTGATGCTTTACTAAGAATAATGTATTTCACTTCCATCCAGGTTAATACAAAGGCTGTGAAGTTGCCATTTTTTTAATGGCTGAATAGTATTCCATTGTGTACATATACCACAGCTTGTTAATCCATTCCTGGGTTGAGGGGCATTTAAGCTGTTCCCACATTTTGGTGATTGTAAATTGAACTATGATACACAACCTAGTGCAAGTGTCTTATGATAAAAGGATTTTTTTTCCTTCTGGGTAGATTCTCAGTAATGGGATTGCAGGATCAAACGGGAGGTCTAGCTTGAGTTCTTTGAGGTCTCTCCATACTTCCTTCCAAAAAGGTTGTATCAGTTTGCAGTGCCACCAGCAGTGTAAAAGTGTTTCCTTCTCTCCACATCCATGCCGGCATCTGCAGTTTTGAGGGAAAAACCCTTATAACCAAAATATGTTTTATAACAGCTTTGATACCATGACACTTTATTCTTGCTATTACTGGCAGGATGAATTTTTTAATTAAAGTACCGTTTATGACTTTTCATTTTGTGATAGTATATGTGTGGCCTACTTTAAGTGAAATATCTAGTTCTAGTAGAGAAGGGGATTTCTTTAATTAAATTATGAAAGATTCCAAAAGAGTAAATACTCTTATGTGTGCCTCTGAAAATTCACTCACGGAGAAAATTGCATCTCAGGAGTCTACATTTACACCACCAGAGGTCACTGTGCACCTATAAAAGGAAGCCCTTTCCTGCCTTCTAGTCCTGAGCTAGGTGGGTATTCTAGAAGAAGCTAATAAGTATCATTGGTATTTCTGGGAACTTAACCAATCCTGCCAGCACCCCACCTTAACAAAATCGCTTGCCTGTCGTCATTTAACAGAGTGACTTGCTATTGTTTATCTGCATAATGAGAGCATGTTCTGGTTTAGCTGAGTCCCAGCACCCCTTCCCAGTATACTTTGTTGAATCAGCTAAAGCACCAGAAATTAGGATTCCCTAAAAACATTCCTTTGAATCTCAAAGTTTGAAGGAACTTTGAACAGGTTGATCAGATTCAGCATCTGAGGCAGGGGGGAATACTTCTTTACCTATTATTTTAACATTTAATAGTTACAAAGGGATTATTTTTCACTACTGCCATCTGCTACTTAATAATGGGATTTCACTTATTAAAACTATTTAGATCTTTACTTCATTGTAGTGTTCGTATTATAGTGTTGCATTCTGAGTATGTCAGTAAAACATTTTATAGAATATTATTTTGTATGATTATAATCACAGATGTATCTGCTGATAATAACAGATAAGTATTTGAGGACTAGATTAAACAAAACTCTGGTTTGTTATAAAACTGTACTGGTGCCCTTACCCGATGCCAAAACAAATATGTAAATCTCAGATGGGCCTTGTGCAGGGACTCCAAGGTGGTCATCAAAGGTGATAAAGGAATGTTGTGAGAGTAGCAAGCAACTGGAGTCAAGCAGCTCCTCTGCAGGGCAGGATGGCGGGGCCATTTCTGCACAGAGCCAGGGTGCCGTGCAACATGCCTGTACGGGGCTTGTCAGCCGCACAGCCCGGCCCTCAGTGAGAAGTGTACCTCACAGTGGTTGGCAGCATGGATCCTGGAGGGAGAGCCTGGCTCAGCCTCTGGTTCTGAGGTCCTCCTGCAGTTCCCATCTCTGCTGCTCAGGTTCCACATCTGTCAGCTAGGGTGAGAAGAGTCGCGTGGAGTTGTGGCAGTCGTAGCATTAGTATGTGGAAAGTACTTGGAATAGCACCTAGCATGTAGGACAGCTCAAGCTGTTATTTTATGGTAGCTGAATTGACCTAGACCTTACTCCATACTTGACTGCTCCTCTCCTTGAGGATCAAAACAATTTATTTTTTTTCTCTAATTAACTCTCTGATGACATCTGTACCAAGGATGTATATCCGATCTTTAATGATTTAGTTTTCTCCAATCAACCTAATTAAATAATTTAAGACTTTCAAATGGTATATAATCAAAGTTTATTGCTGACATATCAGTTCTGAGGGAGGGAAACCAGTATCAGGCACAGAAATATATAGACATATTTTTACAGCTGTGGATTTGGTCTTCAAAGGTGAGGCCAGTCAATACTTAAAATTTTTGTTTTCCTGTCTACTTTTAAACTCCTTACCCTTAAGCCAGGGATTTCCAACCTTTTTTCCCCTCTGCCTGCACATTGGAAGAATACGCATTATCTTGGGCCACACGTTAAACACAAACACTAATGAAAGCTGATTAGCAAAAAGAAGGTCCTTGTATATTTTTCATGATATTTGACACCACAGATAAAGCAAAAGAGGTCCTGACAAAATCAGCATTTGGCCATGAACACCCCTGCTTAAGCTATTATCCATGTAGTCTTTGCCTATAGGTAAATGAGATAAACCAATAATAGTGGGAGATTGGGTTCCAACTTGCTGTAATCTTTTATAGGTATATGAACTGGGAGAAAAATTATCCAAATGTGTACCCTAATAAACCTCTGGCATTTCTTTCTTTTTCTTTTTCTTTTTTTTAAGACAGAGTCTCACTATGTCATCCTCGGTAGAGTGCCCTGGGGTCACAGCTCGCAGCAACCTCAAACTCTTGGGCTTAAGCGATTCTCTTGCCTTAGCGTCCTGAGTAGCTGGGATTATAGGCACCCACCACAACACCCGGCTGTTTTTTGGCTACAGTTGTCGTTGTTTAGCAGACCCGGACCAGGCTCAAACTCACCAGCTTTGGTGTATGTGGCCAGCGCCCTACTCACTGAGCTACAGGCACCGAGCCAACCTCTGGTATTTCTTTAAGGGATTCCCTAGAATAGTTAAAGGGTCGTAAACTATAATGTCTTCTTCATTAACTTAAAAACCTTGGATTTCTTAAGCAAAAATGTTAAAAAGAGTGTTGAGCCAAGATATACCCTCATATAATACACCATATCAACACTCAAATATCTCTATTCGGATTTTTTAACAAGTCAAGTATGTGATGACACCCACTTCTCAAAGGTGAAACATCCTGTCATAGAACATTGCATAGTATAGTTTGATACCACCCCCTTTTTCTTATTTATGACTGTATTTAAGCTTCTATCAACCCACTGTCAGAGAAGGAAGCAGGCCTCCTTTCTGTTTGTATGTCCCAGTTACATTCCCTTATGTGTAGGGCACTTCTCCAGACGGCTGAGGGAACCTGTGCTCAAATATATAGCATTACCGTCTATTTTATATAAATATAACTTACAGGGTTTTTTTTTTAAAAAGATAAAAAAATCATTGCTTTTCAGTGTTTTCCATGTATTTTATAAGTGGCTATTGGAGATAAAATATCAGTTTCCTAGCTTACTTTAGTTTTCCAAAATAACCTTGTGTTGAAATATGTTTTGTTAATAATTCTTCTATTGAGGCTCAGGAGATAGCTCAAAATACTTCTTCGGTCAATTTTCAGTAATGTTTTTCATTGCAATCAACTTATGGGACTTTTGTGATAACATTTATTCAGTTTTTCCTTTCTTAAAAATACTTAAGGCTTGGTGCCTGTGGCTAAAGTGGCTAAGGCACCAGCCACATACACTTGAGCCGGTGGGTTCGAATCCAGCCTGGGCCCACCAAACAACTGATGGCCGCAACCAAAAAATAGCTGGGCATTGTGGTGGGCGCCTGTAGTCCCAGCTACTTGGAGGCAGAGGCAGGAGAATTGCTTGGGCCCAGGAGTAGGAGGTTGCTGTGAGTTGTGATGCCATGGCACTCTACCCAGGGCGACAGCTAGATGCTCTGTCTCAAAAATAAATAAATAAATAAAATACTTAATATAGTAATTTTATTGCATATAAAATTAATTTTCACAATTTGTGTTTTTAGGTGATTGTCATTTCTTGTGGGTACATGTAAGCTATAATACTGGTAAATATTCTGTGTGATTTTAAAATTACTAAACTTCTAGCCTGATGAAGGCTTGAGTGGAGATATCATCCTGACACTGAATGCATTCGTCTGTTTACCAGACACATGAACGCCAGGCATGTGCAAAAAGAAAGCAAGGTCTCTGCCCTCGAGGGCTACATAGTGTGGTTAGGAAGGCAGACCTGTAACCAGAAAAAATGACTGGACAGAGCATTTGCTGTGGGGATAGAGACGAGAGCAGGGTGCTGTGGAAACGTATCCAGGAACAAGTATGGGAAGGCTGGATTAGGGAAGGAGATTTGAGAAGGCCCCTGACCCAGGGGCCTACAGCTTGGTGGAAGTGAAGTGCACTTACAGGGTTACTTGCAGGCATGAAAGGGGATAGAGTGAACGGACAGCTGAAGAGGCTTAGCGTGGCTGCCCTTGTGCCCTGAAGAGCCTTCACTACTCAGTAAGGAACTTGCATCTATCTTAGAGGCAGCAGGGTCTATCATCTGGAGGGGGCCTGGTTCAGATTGCAGATAGTCTTATCTTCTTCACTAGTAGAATCATGTTAAATAGGAGTGAGCTCAGGAAAAATGAACAGGACAGCCAGAAACTGCCGCTAGAGTCCTCTCTTTTAGGTTGCAGCCCCCCATCCTGCTCTTTGGACCATCATCTCCTTAACCACCCAGGCCTTTCTCACCTGCCCAGCCTTGATCAGAAAGGCAGGTGAGAAGGAGGAAATCATTACTGTATTTTACTTCACCTTGTATATTTTGTATACCTCTTCCTTCTGCCCAGATCTATCCTACATGTAAAATTTTAAGTACAGAATTTTAATTTAGGGCATTAGCATGATGTGTCGGTAACGAGCACATCTTTGAAGCCAAACTCCTTTGTCTCCCTAGACATATGATCTTGGGCACGTCCCTCAGTTTGTCTGTGAGGGTTTATAACTTTACATAATGGTGCTAGGATACTTAACATAGGATTGGTTCATTCAGCACTTAATGAATAACCATTTTTATTTTCATTATTATCTAGATTCTAGCGGATAGAGGAAAAGATTTTAAGACTATAGACTTTAGGAGTACCAGACTCTACTTGTTGTTAATATGCATGCTTAAGAGACAATGTCCTAGAAAATATATGGAAATAGAATTAGGGAGAGTATCTTTAAAGTCTCCTTTTTAGCAGGGCTTGACTTTCAGGAAAACATTCACTTGCAGCACATGTGTATGCTACTCTTCTGGGTTATAGGATCAAACCACCAAAAACCCACAGCCTCTGCCACCTTGTATTATTCAAAACTAGATAGCACTATTGTGCGTAAACATATGTAACAGTATAGAGGGGGAAAAAGCCATCTGGGCATAACACAGCAGCAAAGAGTGGGTGGCCATGCCGGTAAGAATTAATTGGGGGTATTCCTGCTCAGAGTCGCGCTCTCTTCCTACTCTTCAGGGAAAGGCAGAGGCAGAGACAAGTCTCCTTGGAGGGAGAGGAAGATGCCTTGTGCACAGGGAGCCAGAACTGCCCTCCAAGAGCCGGCTGGCTCTAGTGAGGCAGGGGCCGGGGAAGCGAATGAGCTGCAGCAGCCCTGCCCAACCCCAGACGACCTTGAGTTTGATGCTGAATGCAGCAAGGTATTGGGGGTAACAAGCTCCATGGTTGTAGTGACAGGCGCTGACAAGCTCCATCGGACCTTTGCGTCCTTTTAGCGTAGCAGAGTTTGTCTTGGATGATGAAATGCACTTAATAGCAGGCTGTGAGGCTGAGTCTGGAGGCACAAACTCTGTTGGAGAGTCTTGAACGAATTGGCCTTGGGATTCGGCAACTCTCGTGGGTCATAGATCAAAGAAAATCACAGCCACAAACCACTCGAGAGATTATTCAGACTGTGAATAAGAACTCGGGCATGTCAGATTGGGCAGAAGAGGAGAGAATTGGAAAAGCGTGTTTAGCGTGCTTTGTTCCATAATGCAAAATAAAGCTTTTTCAAGTGAAGCCCTGTCAGTTGAGGGAGATAGGTGGGATCTGATAATGTGGCAGAGGGTCGTAGGGGGCTTAGGTGGGCCGCCGTTCTGGGTGGTTTTCTCCTCAGTAAAGCAAGAGTGAAGATACCAGTTATTTATAAGGAGCATCAAATGACATGACAGGATAACAAAAACCCTTGGAAATTTGGGGAAATTTGATACAACTTTTATAAATAAGTGGTGCTCTTTCTTGTCTTGCTGGAAACCATATTCTCAGTGTCAGAGAATTGAAGACAGGACAGAATTCCCTCAGGTTCTCTTTAAGTGAACAAGAGAAAGGAGCATTGGAGATAGGCTTGCCAGGTTCATAAATAAAAATACAGGACTTCCAGTGAAATTTGAATTTCAGGTAAACAACACATAATTTTTAAATACATCTGAAATTCAGTCTGAACTAGCATACGGTGTTTTATCTTACATCCCTAATTAGAAACCTTAGAATCACGGGAGAGCCAGGACATGGGCTGACGGCTCCATGCCCCAGAGTCTGTAGGGTATTCCTCGGTGGCTTTGTCCTCTCGGCACTTTCCTGGATGAGCCTCAGTGCTGGCTCCCTCTTCTCCTCTCTCCGTCCTTGTCATCCCCAGCATCCCCAGAACTGCGGAGCGATAGGACAAGTATTTCGGTGACATCCTCGATGATTGTGGTGTTGTCAGTGTTACTGTAGAAGAGTAATAGAAGTAATCTCTATATGTTGAGTACTTGATGCACAAGACCCTTTCCATAAACTGTTTAATTCTTACAACGATCGTATATGACAGTAGGCACTAATTTCACTTCACAGATGAGAAAACGATTTAGCTAAAGTTACACAGCTAATTTTGGCAAAAGGTGGGTTCTAACATAGGGGTGTCTGATTATCAATCCTGTGATCTTAACATCCGTTCTACAAGGTTTGGATCAAGATGGTTGTCGCCCAGTCCACGACAGAAATTTATTGAAGGTGTGTCTTCTTTTTCTTCACTGTCTGTGATGTGAATTTTTCTTTATGAATATGGACTGTTCGGATCCCATGCTCTGCCTTCTTTCTTTTAGGATTTTGGTTTGCTTTGCTGGCCTAAAATAATATTTCATGTGCTAATTAAAATAGTGTGCACTTTGATCCCTTCAGAAACATTTCATTTCCCTTCTCAAATTTTTTAGATTTCAGCACGAGATAAATTCACATTAAGTGTCAAATTTTACAACCTGGAAAATTATGCAGGGATCTACAAAATTATATATGGGTCTGGATTCTGCATTTATCTATTGACTATACACAGATTTTGTAATGAGTTATATATCAAGTTAAAAAATGGGAATCCATTGTTGAAAAATATTTTATCAACCATATTATGTTTAAAGCTATTTTTATTTTCTTTCAGCTCTCTGACAAGCAACCATCCTTTCCATCTGATTTAACTTCTGCCATGTTCTTAGTTACAAAGATTTTAGAAAGAGGACAGTTGGTTGACTATAAAACGTAGAATTTATTTTTATTCAAGACCATCAATTTAAATTTGACAAGCTAAAGGAATGTAATGTTCATTACAGTGTTTGTTTATATGACTGATAGCAATACCTACCCAGTGAGTTCTTCAGTGTGCTAGAACATTTTCAGTTTTCCTAGCGATTATATATTGGTTTCAGCTTTATTGAATTTATAGCGTGGGTTTAATTGTAAGAATTTAGAACTCAAGTGTGCCCTGACCAGTTTTCACCATGTGGGTCCACTTCCCCCCAGACACTTTTATCTTGTTGACCAAGTTCAAAGCTCCTGAAAGGCTCACATGTGCTCTGTGTCCTGCAAGGCTTTGTCGTCATCATCTTGCTCTTTTCTAAAGCTATGCTTGACAGCTGCATGTGACATTTGGGAAATTCCTTTTGAAATCTGTCATTGGGTTTTAGGAGTCAATTTAAATATATAAGAAAACCTTGTCTTTTTAAAATTTTCAGTCAAAGGGCACTTGTATTCAGTATCTTTTAAATAAGGCATAAGGCAAATGAACAATGACAAAAGGTCCAAGTTTGTTAAGTATCTTTTGGTAATATTTGGGTAAGAGGCATGGGAAATACCCAAATGTAATTCAGTACAATACACCAATAAAAACTCAAATCTAACCAGTAATAGCTGTACATTTAAATTAGCTAAATTGTGAAATCTAGCTGGTAAATTAATGTTAAGATTCATATGTATCTTAATACAAAGGTGTAACATCTTTGCAGAACCTATTTTTATTTGGGTTCTTAAAACCCAAATTATGTAAAATTATGTTAAATAGTAGCAATAAGGGTAAATCATCCATGGCAGAATGATCAAGAGAGAGGTTGTGCAAATCAATAATAGAAGAACAAGTGGAGGAATTCCACCACTGGCATATGTAGATACTTTTTCGTCTTACTGTTTGAATCAGTTATTGTCACAGTCAGGCATTTACTCTTAATTGCTTGGCTAGGTAATTATTATGCACCTATCATTGTAGATTCCTTTATCAGTCTGTGAAACAGGCCAACATTTTCCAGTCTGGCTATTGATATCCATGAGCTAATTCTAAATTTTTCCGTTAATTAATTTATTTATTTTGAGATAGAGTCCACTCTGTTGCCCAAGCTAGAGTGCCATGGCATTATCCTAGCTCACAGCAACCTCAAACTCTTAGGTTCAGGCAATCCTCCTGAGCAGCTGGGACTGCAGGTGCCCACTACAGTGCCCAGCTAATCTTTCTCTTTTTAGTAGAGACAGGGTCTTGCTCTTGGTCAGGCTAATCTCAAACTTCTGAGCTCAAGTGATCCTCCTGTCTTGATGTCCCACAGTGCTGGGATTATAGGCATGAGCCACACAAGCTAATTTTTAGATATTGCTCATAGCAACTTGGTATCTCCAGAGCTTAATAAAATTCCTGACCATGCCTAATGCTCAGTGAATATTATTTATTTTTATTTACTTATCTTTTTTTTTTAGAGTCAGAGTCTCTCTTTGTCGCCCTCGGTAGAGTGTCGTGGCATCACAGCAACCTCTAGCTCTTGGGCTCAGGCGATTCTCTTGCCTCAGCCTCCCGGGTAGCTGGGACGACAGGTGCTCCCCACAACGCCTGGCTATTTTTTGTTGCAGTTTGGCTGGGGCTGGTTCTGAACCTACCACCCTCAGTACTTGGGGCCGGCACCCTACTCAGCCACAGGCACTGTCCCTCAGTGAATATTATTGAACTGAAATTAAATGATCTGGTTGGAGTGTTCATATTTATTATAATTTAACAGAAAAAAAATAGTTTTTTTTTTCACTTCACTTTTTCAATTCCACTTCTTGTTAAGGAATGTGGGAATAGAAAATTGAGATTCTGAAATATTTCAGGGAACATTTTTAGAAACACTAATAAAATCAATAGTAAGTAAAGAGGGCTTTTTTCCTTAAAATTTGTGTAGTTATATTCATCTCTTTCCACAGACACCTATAAAAATGAGAAAAGTACACAAGAGACTGATAAACCTATGAAAATATCATATTCTGTATTTACTTCATTCATAAAATTTGTATGTTTATTTTTATCCACATCTTTTACATCATTTAATCATTGTTCTATTTTTCCAAAATAAGCATAGTAGCATTCTCTAGGTAGTTTTATACACTATAGTAATAAATATTTTCCCCAGAAGCCAGAACTTCCTGTAGGAAGGAATGTTCTTCAAAGCAAGAATCATAAAATAGCATTGACTTTGCATTCAAACTTTCTTTAAGACAGTGTTATGGGATGCACTAATAGTTAGTACGTCCTCTGAGGCACCTAAGTTGAGTCCTGCGCCCAGTGATATGAGGATAAACTTAACAATAAAACTTTGTTCATCCAGCTAAATATTACATAAAATTTATCCTGTCAAAGTTGGCGTGTTCCATTGTATTTTTCCAGTAAGGGAAATTCTCTTATAATTGAAAACAGTGAGTAAAATAAAATAAAATTTGAAGTATAATGAATTTTGCTAGAATTTATTCCCCTAAGCCAAGGGGTTGTATACCTCTAGAGCAGTGTTTTTCAATCTTTATCCCCAGGCGCACTCGCACCTATCCTTAAACTTCCACAGCACACTTAAATTATGTTTATCAAAAAAAAGAGCAAAAAAAGAATATGCTTATTACTGTGCTTTGATCTTCTTTTGAAAATAATTTAATTCATGATCTTCAAAACTTTTCATTGCACACCTGTGGCAAGTCCTTGCTGGAGAGCAAGGTGACTGAGAGAACAGGCCCACATGCTCAGTCACGCATTCGAAAATGTGTTTCTCCTCACAAGTTTTACATAGTCACTGATAGTGTTCAGTCCCATTCTGGTGTTTTTTCCTTACCGTTAATTTGACTTCATTGAGAGGACTGTATGGGGAATTTTTTGGCTAAAAGATTCTAACTCAGAAATCTTGCTTGAATCCTGAGAAAAGTATAAAGTTACATGGGGGAAAATCTGGTAATTGAATTCTCCAACATATACTTATGCTTCCAGTCTGTCCTTTTTGCTTTATCTTTAAGCAGTGGTGTCCTTAGACTCTGCCAGCTGTCTACTTTTAGCATTTGTGCCTCTGGCATGACGCGAAATAGAACAGGGTCACTACTCTGCCTTTATCCCCTTTCACTTTTCTTCAAAATTCTTCTAATCTGGTTTTAAGATCCAAGATTTATAGGTGAAATTCATTTTGGTCAAGCAAAGAGTCTTTATCACATTATTTAAAATTAGCATGGCCATACGTATGTCCCAGTTTGCCCCTTTTTATGCTTATTATCCCAGTGGAATTATTAATAGTCCCTCTTTTCACTCTCAAAAGTATTCTTCCATGGACGATAAATTGTGTAGTCATCACACTTTTAACTAGTGAAATCAGATAAATTCAACACAGCAATCATGTGAATTTGAATGATTTAGGAAGGAGCTAGGGAGTTGTCAGAATTTGGCCAGCGTGTATGTGTGTGTGTCCCTGTAAACACAGGTGAGGCATAGGTTAGTCTACAGCTCTGAAGTAGACTGTGCATACAGCAACTCAGTGGTTTATTTGAGCAGGATTGATGCCAGGGAGCAGCTCATGACCCCAGAATAGCTTTTAACCTTGAGTTAGATTCTTACTCCAACAAACATTTGTTGAGCACCTCCCAATCCTGTGCAAATCTTGGTGACATGGGGAGCGGCAGGTACAGTGAGCGAGAGAGACAAGGCCCTACCCCCGCGAGCCAACTGAAGTGATCCCATTTAGCTGTCTTAAGTGGGTATGGTAAAACATCCCTTTTAAACCAAGGACATCAACGATACATGCATGTAGTAGAGTCTGCAGACTGAGTTACATTCTGTCCAGCTGCATATTAGATTCTGAAGTGTGGAGTTTCTAGGTGAGGAAGCAGCTGTGAGCATCTGTGTTTTGCTGACTCAGGCACTGTAGCAGCCACTGGCGTCTCTGCTGGTGCAGACAGAGAAGATATTTCTCTGGTACCTTCAGAGACTGTCAGCATGTCCACTGTGAAGAGTACCTAAGAACAAAACTAATGATTGTAGTAACCATCCAAATGATCAGGTGCTTTGAAGGAAACCTGATTTACTTAAATGTACTTGTTCAGGAGAATAGCCTGAGCAAGAGCAAGACCTTGTCCGTACTAAAAATAGAAAACGTTTGCCAAGCATGGTGGCATGCACCCGTAGGCCTAGCTACTCCAGAGGCTGAGGCAGGAGGATTGCTTGAGTCTAGGAGTGGAGACCAACCTGAGCAAAAGCAAAACCCCCATCTCTACTAAAAAAAAAAAAAAAAAAAAATTAGCCGAGTGTTATGGCAAGGGGCCTGTAATCCAGACTACTCAGGAGGCTGTGGCAGGAAGACCATTGGAACACAGTTTGAGGTTGAGGTTGCTGTGAGCTAGGCAGATGCCATGGCACTCTAGCCTGGATGACAACACAACTCTGTCTGGAAAGAAAAGGAAGGAAGAAAAGAAAAGAGAAGAGGGAGAGGGGAGGAGGAAAAAGAAAAGTTACTTGTCCTGGACCTCCCATTATTCCTAAACACAATAAAAACAAAGAAATGAGTACCAGAGGCTCCCTCACAGGCAAAGTCTTGTGACAAAATCTGTTATAGAGGAGTAAATAGGATTAAAAAGAACCAGGCCTTTGGGGGAGGTTTGGGGAAGCCAGGAGGTCATGACCAGGGTGTTCGAGCAAGGTTAATGTCAAGCAGCCAGATCTGGGTTCTTCTTAGGGAGTGTCAGTTATCTGGGGTGTGTATGAGTGGGCAAGAGCTGACAGGTGTATAGGTGTTTATAGGCAGATAGAGGACTGTGTCCCTGTCAATGCGGACATGAGTCTCCCGAAGCCCAGGTGGGAAAGCCAGTGCACTGTCTGCAGCAGAGGACGACTCAGGCTCATCTCTCAGACACTGCTGTAAAGTCTTGGCCATTTGATTTTCAGGTTCACAGTTATTACAGAGATGAGGCTGACAAGGTGTTGTCTTTGGGAGAGCAAAAAATTCTACCATCTAGTGCAGTGACGAGAGTAGTGTCTGGTGTAGGAGCTGATGGCAGAAAGCTGTGCCAGCTGGTAGCTTTGCATTGTGAAATAAGGCAGCAAACTCTCAGCTAGTAAAGAATAAGAACAGCCAAGACCCAGTATCTTACTGTGTCCAAATATGCCGCTGCAGACTGAATTGGATTTATGTTGCATGTGTAATTGTAGTTCTGAAAATTATGTGGAGTGTCCTGTTGCTCAACAGGTAGATAACTGAGACTTAATCCTTTTTGCGGCCTAGTCATCTATTTAATTTCCTGGTTATTTTTTATCCCCAAACATAATCAGAAATTCAGATTTAACTCTGAAGCCTGATCTGTTTGTTTGAGACAGAGTCTTACTGCGTTGCTTTGTGCTGTAGTGCTGTGGCACAGCTCACAGCAACCTCAAACTCCTCAGCTCAAGTGACCCTCTTGCCTCAAGTTCCTGAGTAGCTGGGACTACAGGCGACTGCCACAACACCTGGCTAGTTTTTCCATTTTTAGGAGAGACGGGGTCTCACTTTTGTTCAGGCTGGTCTTGAACTCCTGAGATCAAGCATTTGCCCCTCCTCACCCTCTCTGAGTGCTAAGATTATGGTGTGAACCACTGTGCCTGGCCTGTCTGGTTGATTATAAAGGGATCAAGTTCTCTTTTATGTTTTTTAGGAATATGAGGGCTGTTTCTATGGCCTTGACTTGTTGCTTGTGTAGAACATTAAGTACCATTCTTTTTCCTTTCAGCACCAAATGACATTCTTAATATACACTGTGTAGTTGTCTTCATCATTTGGAAACACTTTGAAGTTTTTCCATTGCAATTAAGAAAGTTCATTTTTGTTGAATAAAAATAGCAGCAAGTCTGTTTTACTTGAATTAAGTGCAAAGATTGTTTCATGTGAAACAGGCAGTATTAATGTGAGATTGAGAGCACGGGCCTTCGTGATCGATTTGCTTCTAGTCCAGTGTCTGCCGCATGACAGCACCGAGACTGCAGGGAAGTCACCGAAACTGTCTGAGCCTAACACCCTCCCTGGTGTGAATGTGCTGGTGACAGTGCCCATAGGGAGCACATGAGATCACACTTGTCAGGGCCTAGCACTGCGCCTCCTGTAGGCTGAGTACTCAGCGGATATGATTGTTTGTTGTGCAGACTCATATGTGGGTTGTACAGAAGTTTTGACATGTACAAAAATCAAGAAACGTAAACTCTACACAAACAGAAACAGATGAAGCCCTCCCAGCGACACCAGTAAGGCCAATGAGCTGACACTTGCATGGGCGAATCAGAAAGGACAGTGTTGACTGTGTTTCTTGGAAGTGCAATAATGGACCATCACACAGTCTGTCTCAAAACTTTTGTAGTGACCCTACATATATGCTGTAGATGGCAATGATCCACGACAGTTCCCCCTCCACAGGGCCCAACATGACAGAACACAGGGAAATGCCATGGAATATTTGGGGGAGATTAGTGGATGATAGGGAAAATGTAAGTTTGACATTAGCTATTAAAGGTAAAGGGCGTGGTGTTTACTTGGAAAGATGAACTACACCATAGCAAGCTCCAGCTTTCCCTGAAAGATCACCGCTGACCCTCGGTAACCCTGTCTGGAAGCAGTCTCTCCCTCCCCACTTCCCATGGTCTTAACTACCTCTGGACTACAATTATAGGTGAACAGATCATTTTTCATTATATGTAGCCATAGCATCTATCTATCTATATATGTTTGTGTATATTCTACACCAATCTGAGGAGCAAACTGAAGGCCTCTTGTATATATTGAATTAGATGGTTCTGTAGGAATTTAAATGGGCAATGGGCGTGCTTGTATTCTGACTTGTCTCCAAAGTCCAGATATCTCTGCTCAACTGATGGCTGTTGGTGACCGTCAGCGCTCCCCAGCACAGCCGAGTGGCCTTCATTCAGTGGCAAAAACACTTGGCAGAAAGTGGTTTATAAAAGATACTTTTTTGGAAAGACCTGAACATTTCTTCTATTCCCTAAGAAATTCTATTTTAACTCTTCATTACACTGAAGTGAAAATATTCATCACATGTAATGATAAATGTTCAGTTAGTTGAATATTTATATATGGTAAAACTTAGGCATAGATATACCTATTTAAGTGTAAGGGGGCACTTAGTAAATATACGTCTTCCTTTATGGAAAAAACCACTCTGCTGCATAAAGGAAGATTTAAAGGAAGGGTAGGATTGTGTATGTTCGTGCTGGGGGTGGGGAGTTTTTCTCTTTTTACTGCTATTGCATGTCTTTTGTAGAATGCAGAAATGAGAGCCTGGTGGAGCAGAGTGCAAGGTGCACAGCTGGAGATAATAAGGTGATTAACAAAGGGCATCGTGATGGGCAGGTTCCGGAGGGAATAGCAGAGAAGACCACAGCAGGAAGACGTGGCTCAGCCGTCCCCGTGCCCCTCGGGGCGCAAGAGACCCGGTGGTGTGAGGACTGACCTCAAGTGAACCTGTGGATGAGGAGGGCATTGGGAGAATGTGAACACACCATAGAATAGATCCTTGAGAGCAAGGGGGAGAATGGCCGCAACACACACTGTAGCTGGTTCGGTGGTGGTGGTGGTGTTTTATTACCTTTATAATCTTCTAGAGTGGTCTTAGACTATTTGCACATGAGTCTGTTTCTTATACTCGAGGCTATCTTAATGTCTGTCTTGCAAAAATGGAAGGATGAAAGGAGTCCTTGCTCTGGAGAGAGTTCTAGTGTGCGTTCTGTGGATGTTGGATCAGTAGCACTGTCCGTGATGAGACCACCCGCACCAACATTGTGAAATACAGCCAGCATGTGAGCACTGCACCTGGGCTTGTATGATCTGTGTACGTGGCAGAGCGTCACTGACAGCACAATGCAAGAATACTACCGCCATGGCAACCTACAGTAGTACTAGAGTATTCTGAATGCTAAGGACTTGGAGAGAAACCATCCTTCAGCAAATAAGTCTTAAGGGCCCATCAGCATTCAGTAGAGATAAGACAGAAACGTATAAAGAAAAGCAAAATTGACCGAGTGGCTATTCGGTGCTGGTATGGATGGTGTTAGACGGCGACTTTAACATCAGCAAACTGACTGAACACAGTTCCAGGTTTAACTGCCTCTGTTTGGCTTCACGCAGTAGCAGTTTAGTTCTCTGGGAACCATAAATCTGACCTTTGACTGTCCCAGAGACCGAATGACCGGTGACCTGCACTGGCCTCCCCGTCAGGCCTTTTAAAGCTGCTGTGCTGTCCTGTGGGGACCTGTGTGGGGACGTCACTGGGTGAGCACGTAAGAAAGACATTTGTGTTGTTTCCTGCCCCAGGCTAGTGCTTCCTTCTTCCTCTGTGTCTCATGGCTTGTACTGGCAGCAGTTCTAGTAACGGCCTCTCTTTAACCACTTCTTTCTTTTTTCTCACCTAAGGAAGGTAAAGAACTTCTTTCTACATCATCCTGCCATTCCTCCAATAAGTGCAATAATTATTGGGTGTCTGTTCACGACACTGGTTTTGTATTTGATAAAAGGTTGAATAATAAGACCTTAGTCCCATAGCCATAAAGATTGTAGTCTCACAGACATGATGATTTATAAACCACACACTGTAAGATGAGATAGAAAATGTCAGACAGTAAGAGACTTTTCATACTTATTTTTTCCTTTTCAAGTGAAAAACATAGATTTTCTACATTATTAGCATATGTTTTCTACATTATTATTTGATACAGGGTAAAGAAAGGAAATGTTGAAACTATAAAGAATGAGCACAAGTTGTTCATCCTTTGGGCTTCAGGTTTCGTTCTTTTATTTATACACCCTACAAATAAGTGAGTGGCCATGCATTGTGCTGGGTGCAGAGAAATTGAGGAAAAGACCTGGCCATGCTCCACTCAGAAGCTCAAGAGCAGCGGTCCCCGAAGGCAGGCGAGCAGGAAAGTCATGTGTGTGAGCGGGGCATGGAACTCTGTGGGCTCCTTATTTGGGGGCTGGGGTCCACTTGCAAAGCTTCATCAGGAAGGTTAGTCTCATGATTTCTGAAGACTGTAGGGGGTGTGATTTTACAGAAGGATAGCTGTGAGTGGTGAGGAAGCTGAAGAAACGATTTGAGAGGGTGAACATTTCTGAAATCTTTGATTCAAAATTTGTTAAAGGGCAAAAGACAAGGGAAATCACGTAATTATGAGAAAGGGAATGATGTAAATGTAATGTGATTGTTCATGTGGTTTTAGATTTTTTTTATGATTTTATCCATTAGGCTGGGAAAGATTAAACGCAGGTCACCTATGAGAGTCTCAGTTAAGCTTTTTTAGAAAGTCAGACAATGTTTTTCAGGGTATACTGCTTATTAACCCTAGACATGAAAGATTTATAAAAGGTAAAATAGTATGATGATGCGTCACATAACTGAATCCAAGAAAATCTTGGCTCTTCTTCTAAAAATCTTGAAATAAAATGCTTTCTGGAACATTAATTGGAAGACAGCTTGCTATCACCAAATTGTTAGTCTGCGTCAGAAACTCAAAACTGCTAACAGATGCACCCTACAGATTTTTAAAATACGGAATTATTTCAACCAGCTGCCAAACCACTGATCTAACTTTTAAAAAATAAGAAATATGCATATAAATGTACATAACTGTTCAATTCACAAAAGTGTTCCTCTTTGTACTATATACCTTAAACATCTGATTTCCAAATGAAGACATATCTTGACTAGAATTAAGCTATTTAAATTAACTCAGTAGTTTATCTAAAAACAGTTGAGATAAAATTCTGTTAAAAGTAGGTTTAGGTAAGCAAAGTAGGCCAGGTACAGTGGCATGCTTATCATCCCTGTACTTTGGGAGGTTGAAGAGGGAGGATTGCTTGAGGCCTGAAGTTCAAGATCAGCCTGAGCAACATAGCAAGACCCCTGTCTCTATAAAGAAAAAAAAAAATAAGTGGGGGAGGGGCTACACACCTGTAGTACAGTTATTCAGGAGGCTGAGGCAGAAGGATCACTGGAGCACAGGAGCTCAGGGTTACAGTGAGCTGGAATCCAGCCACTGTCCTCCAGCCTGGGCTACATGGACTTATTTTTATAATAAAATACCAATCATAAAGCTTTTCAATTTTGTGTAACTTTTGCTGAATATTGTTAAAGAAGAGGCTTTATCCCATTGTAAAGGTCAAATTGGGTCTCAGAATACGCATATTTACTTTCATTATGATGATTCCATTTTAAAAATCATACAAATAATATATATCTTTGGAGACAGTGTCTCACTTTGTTGCCCTCAGAAGAGTGCTGTGGTGTCATAGCTCACAGCAACCTCAGACTCTTGGGCCAAGCAATTCTCTTGCCTCAACCTCCTCTCTGCCACAATGCCCGGCTATTTTTATAGATGGGGTCTTGCTCTTGCTCAGGCTGGTGTTGATCCCATGAGCTCAGGCAATCCATCCGCCTTGGCCTCCCTTGCTAGGATTACAGGTGTGAGCCCCTGTGCCCGACCCCTATACTGGCATTTTTTAAATATGGAAGAATTCTGTTTCCCATACAGACTAAAACGCTGCTAAGAGAAAAACATATTTTTAAAGAGTACCAAACAGCATTAGGTAGAGGAAGCATTGTGCATTCTGGGGTCACCCAGAGCTGGGCTTCCATCCTTGTTTTGTTGTTTACCCAATAAGCTGCCCTGTGCACAGACTTAATTCCCTGTGAGTCTGTCTGCATGGGGGTGTAATGCCTGTCTGTCCAGGGTGCTGATGGGAATTCATGGCAGAGGGAGAGTGTAGAGAACTGGGGTTGTTATCATTGTTGCTTGTAGGGACGTGCAAGACAGGTGGCATTGATTGCATACGCCTAAAGCACTGCTCTCACTGTAACAGTTTTTGGAAGACATTTCAAAGGGTTCTGAGATAAATTTAGTGGACAGAGTTTTTGAAAGGGAAGCTGTTTTAGTCCATTTACTGCTCCTTAGAATACATGAAACGGGGTTATTTTATTTTATTTATTTTGAGATAGAGTCTCACTATGTCACCCTGGGTAAGGTGCTGTGGCTCACAGCTCACAGCAACCTCCAACTGTTGGGCTTAAGCAATTCTCTTGCCTCAGCCTCCCAAGTAGCTGAGACTATAGGTGCAGCAACAATGCCCGGCTATTTTTTGGTTGCAGTTGATGTTGTTTAGCTGACTCGGGCGGGGTTTGAACCCACTACGCTCGGTGTGTGTGGCTGGCACCGTAACCACTGTGCTATGGGCGCTGAGCCAAAACTGGGTAATTTTAAAAGAAACAAATTATTTCCTACAGTTATGGAGGCTGAGAACTCCCAAGATCAAGGGGCCACGTCTGATGAGGGCCTTCTGACTGGGGGGACTCTGCAGAGTCCTGAAGTGGCAGAGAGCGTCCCATGGACAGGGGGCTGAGCATGCTAGCTCGGGTCTTCTTTTCTCTTTTTGCAAAGCCACTGGTCTCACTCTCATGATAACCCATTAATCGATTAGCCCATGAGTAGATTAATCTGTTCACAAGGGCAGAGTCCTCATGACCCAGTCACCTCCTAAAGGCCCCACCCCTCCATGCTGCCACGTTGGGGATTCAGTTTCAATCTGACTTTCAGAGGGGCAGACTCTGGAACCATGGCCGGAGCTGACATGAAAGGGACGATAAACTCAACAGTATCCTCTTGCTAATATGCGTAACTCAAGACAATCCTGAGGAAAAGGAAGTGAGGTCCTTGGGCCAACACACTGCTCTCCAAGGGGCCACATCTGAAAGCGCAGGTACAGAAGAGGAAGACTCAAAATTCAAGATGGATGTAAAAGAGTAGTACAAACTATAATGGGAAGCAGGAGGCTGGAAGTTGAGATGAGGCGTATGGGGAAAAAAAAGTGCCCGCTTACGGCATTATGTCAGTAAGCAATAAAGCCAAAACTCTGCACCAGGTGAGAGGGTCATGACAGGGACTCAAAGTTGCTCTAGCCTTGAAAAATGACTTCCCTGGGAACTAGAAGAACTTCCAGATTACCTTCCGACTGGCTGCAGACCAGAGACTGTGGCGAGCAGGAAAGGATTCTGATGCTTGGAAGTGGGCACATGTTTTGCTTTTCAAGCAAAGAAAAAGATAGTTTCCTAGAATTCCAGGCCAACGAATTTGCCATCATTCCCACATGATGCTGAGAAGAATTAATTAAAAGATTTGTCAGCTGTTAAAAAGGGATTTCTCTGCTCCAACGGAACTGGCAGAGATTCACTAAGAACAATTCCTGCCAGAAAAATGATAGCAGCTTTGAAAGGGGTCATTTCATTGGTGAAGGGGAAAAGTGTTGCAGAGGTTGCCTGGAGGGACTCCAGTGGAGTGTTGGAGAAAGGCACTACATTCCTTTTTAGTAGAGACAGGGTCTCGCGTTTGCTCAGGCCCTGTGTTTTTGTTCGTCATACTTTATAGGGATAACCGTGTGCCCTTCTCATTTATTATAAAACAAATCATTTGCAGATTTGGACTTTATTACTGTAAGCAGACTTAACAGATGGCCTCTGCTCTGCCTGGTCTGTCTTTACACTGCATGTTGACTTGGAGGATGAAGGTGGGTGGCTTAGAATTTAGTGCTAGAAAATTAGGCATGTGGATTTTATTTAATTTGACTTAAAAGATGTGTTGCTTTCTTTGCAAGAAAAAAAAAATATCTTGAGCCCAAAGAGAACTTTTCCAAAGAATCAGAGATGATTCTGTGAAAGCTCCTCATTTCTAGAGAAATACCCCAAAACGTGTGTATTATTAACTGTGGGTGTTCTGTGTCTAGCATAGAGCTGTTAAAGAAAAAGTGAGTGAACAATATTATTTTTACATGTAACAAAACAAAATTGAAATCTGTCTTCACTGACAGAGCCGTTTAAATATTTGTAGTGAAAAACGTTTTTAAAGTGCAAAGGGTTACAAATTAAAAATGAATAAACCTTTTCATAGTTAATATTCATCACCACATTTTTAGTTGTTACTTAACTATGAAAATCGCCTGAGCAACATAAGATATCAGAGACATTAGAGGCCAGAGGCACAGGTGGGATAAACCAAAAATACAGGAAATGCCATACTATCCGCTGAGATGATGTTTAGATCATTACTTAGAAATATAATTGAGGATCTGATACAATTTTTTTTAAAAGACAAACTCTTAACATACGTTACATCAAAATTACACCTTGAGTTTCATTTCTTAAATAAATAGGCATAATATTTATATGAGTCCTTTGGTTCCACTCAAGTACCTCTTGTCAACACTTCTGAGACCCCTGAAGTGTGGTTATACTTTATGTTAAGGATAATGCAAATGAAATAGTAGCCTGTGAGCATCCACCTTCCTGTCCCCCGGGACCTCCGGGCTTATTTTATTCCTTGTGCCACTGTTCTGAGCACCATTGCCTTGCTCCCCGGCAGTGTGCCACTGGGAGTCCAGCTACTACTGTGTAAACCACCTCCAAAGTGACACTACCAAGCTTCCTGGAAGGTATCCCAAAGAGTGAGCTATAAAAAGAGAAAAGATTCTAGCTTGTCGTAATTCCAAAAAAGAAAGCAAAGAGTTGCGATGAAATTTTTGGCAAGTAGGCCGTTTTAGGATGATTTTGAGCTTTGCTGGCAGCCCAAACCTCACTGTGGGTGGCGGATGTTGGGCAGATTCATCTCACACCCTCACAGATGCCCCCCTCTCCCTGGTTTGACCAAAAACATCTGCAGCTACCCTGAGCAGGATCCCCTTGTTGGGAGATAAAGCCCCCTGTTGGGGGGTGAACGGTCCTTTGTTGAGGAACATCATGGAAAAGAAAATTGGCTTTGGGTTGAAACGTTAGCTTTACCTTGTCCTAGCCTCATGGACCAAGGAGGTAACTTAACCAGTGGGAGCCCCTGTGCTCATTTGTGAGCTAAGATCAGGGTCAGGAGGAGGCTGAGGCAAAGCACCTGTCTGAGTCTGCACCGGCCTTCCGTTTCCTTTGCTCCTCACTGTAGTGATAGGTTTACAGTCAGACTTTAGTCCCTGAGCCCAGGATTGTGTAGTGCCCAGGAGTTCCACGAAGACCACACTGCCAAGCAAGCCAAATTTACAGCAGAGGCCTTTTATTGAAGAGCCAGGTGGCGATGCCTCAGTGTCCCAACGTGGGGTTTCTGAGAGCAGCCCCAAGTGCTTAAGGAGTCAGGTTTTTAAGGCTTGGTCTGCATCCTGGTTGGCACACAGGCTGTCCAGGTGCACTGGGGGCGGGCGGGGGGCTGCGTAGCAAGCAAGCATTGTACAGAAGCAGAATTTTGCGGTTAGTCAGCCATACATCATACATCTTTGTTTTAATATTTTCCCATACATCTTAGTTGCAGTACTTTTCCTCCATACATCTTTGTCTCAGAATTCTCTCCCCCTGCCATTGTTTAAAAGTCAGTCTGGGGATAATCAGTTCATTTCCCAGGCCCAGGAGTTAGTCAAGCAAGAA
>CAUYRH010148873.1:0-22069 GCA_963574655.1 Perodicticus potto
CCTCTAGTCCCAGCTACTTGGGAGGCGGAGGCAAGAGACTCGCTTGAGCCCAGGAATTGGAGGTTGCTGTGAGCTGTGATGCCATGGCACTCTACCCAGGGCGACAGCTTGAGGCTCTGTCCCCAAAAAAAAAAAAAAAAGAAAATGTGATTAAGAACTATCCAATTAGAAGCTTGTAAAACAAACCAATAATAGTAGTAATTATTTTATCTTAATACAGCATTTAAACATGTGCATTGTGCCACTTAATTTATGGCAACCCGAGACATAGCTAATTGGGGTATTTGTGGCTAAGCGAGATTTTTGGCTCTTAGCTTTGTTTTGGGGAAGTGGAACCTATGACTTTTTGAGGGAATGCACTCAAGAAAAACCTATAAGTGAGGAAAGGACACAAGAAAGAGCCAAGAAAGCATAAATTCTCAGGTAAAGTCTAACACCAGAGAGTGCTCAGAAGCAAATCCTGCAGGAGTGTACTCCCACTCCACCCTTAGAGGCAATGAATCTGATCTTATGTTCCTCCATATCAACCAAACACTGGCTACCTTTAGGAAAGGGATGGGGAGGGTGAAGTGGATCCTATCAACCCTGGACAATTCACTGGAGAAGGGAGGAAACTGTGAGTCATTAGCAATCAAAGGCTCCTCCAGGCTAGGAGATGGGAACACCAATCTAGGCAAAGGGGATCTGGGTAAGTCATAAGCAGTATCTACTGCAGTGACCTAAGAGAAGGATATTAAACCAAGGCTGAGAAATACATCATAAACTTCTGACTTTAAGCCAAATGCTCTTTCTTCTTTCCCTTCTCCTTCTTCTCCTCTATTATCTCCTCCTCCTCTACCTCTCTCTCTCATTTGTTTTAAAAATAAATACCATTTGTTATATCAGAATTTTTATAAGTTAGGATCTGGGCATGCTTTATCTGGCTCATGGTATTTTGTAACATTGCAATCAAGATGTTGACTTGGCCTGCAGTTTCATCTGAAGGCTCGACTTGTGGGTGTGTTTATGGGGCGGGGATCTTCTAACCTTACTCATATGATTGTTGGCAGAATTTGGTCCCTCAACACATGATCCTCTCCATAGGGCTCCCCCATGACTTAGCAGCTGATTTGACCCAGGATGAGTGATCCAAGAGAGAGAATGAGAGAGAGTATCCAAGATGGAGACTACAGTCTTTTTATGTTAACCTCAGAAGAGATATGGTATCCCTTCTGCCATATTTTATGCATCAGAAACAAATTAATAAGTCCCTCCAAATTCAAAGGGGGAGTTCCATGAAAATATGAATGCCAGCAGACAGAGATAACTGGGGGCCTTCTTAGAAGCTACGCATCACAGTTCACCTTCTGGCACCCAATAATGTATCTCCCTCCCACATGCAAAATATACATATCCCTACCAACATTCCTAAAACTCTCATCTCATTAGAGCATCAGCTTAAAATCCAGAATCTCATCTAAACCAAGTCCAGATGGAGATGAGTCTCCTCAGATGTAGTTCCTTAATGGTATCTCCTTGAATAGAGTTCTGCTATATTTGCAGACCTGTAAACTTAGAGACAAGTTATCTGCTCCATGCTCCTCATCCTACCATGGTGGGATGGGCAGATAACTGCTATAGAAATTCCTGTTAAAAAGAAATTAAATAGGAGATACTAAGGAGTCTCATAGAAATTGGTTCATAGAAATTCTGAAATCCAGTTGGCCAAATTTTGGTAGTTCTTTGTTCAAGTCCTATAATCTGGAAACAATTCTCATGGCTGTGTACTCTACCCTCTGGGATCTTGATTCCATCCTCTGAGTAGTCTGTACTTTTTCGTGTGAAAGGTAGCACCTACTCAACAGCTAAGTAGTTCCAAGAGCCTGTCTTCTGACAGAATTCTGGGGTTTTAAAGGCTTCTCCTCATTCTGAAATGTCTCTCTCTTCTTTAGTCAAGCTGGTGATATCTCTGCATATATAACTCTTTTTTTTTTTTTTTGAGACAGAGTCTCACTATGTTGCCCTCTGTAGAGTGTCGTAGCATCACAGCTCACAGCAACCTCAAACTCTTGGGCTTAAGCAATTCTCTTGCCTCAGCCTCTCAGGTAGCTGGGACTACAGGCGTTGGCCACAATGCTGAGCTATGTTTCTTTTCTTTTTCTTTTTTTCTTTTTGAGACAGAGTCTCACTTTTTTGCCCTCAGTACAGTGCTGTGTAATCACAGCTCACAGCAACCTCCAACTCCTGGGCTTAGGCGATTCTCTTGCCTCAGCCTCCCAAGCAGCTGGGACTACAGGTGCCTGCCACAACACCCGGCTATTTTTTTTTTGTTGCAGTTTGGCCAGGGCCGGGCTTGAACCTGGCACCCTTGGTATATGGGGCTGTCGCCCTACTCACTGAGCCAGAGGCGCCGCCTGCCCAGCTATTTTTTTGTTGTAGTTGTCATTGTTGTTTAGCAGGCCTGGGCCTGGTTCGAAACCACCAACCCTGGTGTATGTGGCCAGTCCCCTAACCACTGAGCTACAGGCACCAAGCCTGCATACATAAGTCTTAAGAACTTTGTCGGTCTCCTGTGAATATTCTTGGAGTTCACTCTATTAGACAAAAGCCACGCACAAATATCATACACCTAAGCTCTTCTTTTATGTTTGATTAGGAGTATCTTGAGTCACTCCCTCCATCTCCTTAAAGGGCCTGTAGTATGACTGAAAGTATGCTGAGTCCTTGATTGAACAAAGGATTCAGCCATATTCTGGGCCTTATTTTTAAATCATGTTTTCCTGGCAGTGCCCTGGATTTGATCTTTGTTCAGAAGCTATTTAAATGTCCTTTTCACTTTACTGCAGCTGCTGTGGAACCCCTTGCAAATCATCTATTAGCATTAAATCATCTTGCTCCCACAAATAAACACCCTGTGGATTTCTTTAATACAAAGTACCTTTTTCTAAACAAATATCCGCAATATTGTCATAGTTCATATTTTATATACTGAAGCTGGACTAATTAGGATGAAACTATTATAGGCATATCAAAATAAGGACACGTGTTTTAGGTGTCACATGAAATTTAAGGCAGAGTTTTTGCTTTTTTCCCAACTTTTGTTGGCTACCTATTCTGAATCACACGCTGGGTATGGTACACAAGGTAAGTTAGACACAATTCCCATCACTGAACAATTTGTAGACGTGATTTATTTCCATAAAATATTTTTGAAAACTTAAGTCCAGACCCATATTATCCAATATGGTAGCTACTGACCACACATGGGTATTTAAACGTAAGTTTAAGTTAATTAAGATTAAATTAAATAAAACATTCACTTCCCTAGTTGCACTAGCCAAATCTCAAGGGTTTAATAACCACATGTGGCTATTGGGAGAGTATAGAGATAGAACATTTCTATTGTTGCAGAAAGTTCTAATGGATAGCACCACTCTAAAAGAAACCAGCATGATGAGCCTATACCCTTGCTTTTATTTGTTTCTCTTCCCCATAAGAAAAGAGTCAGAGATCCTGGAGATATCAAGGAGATACCGACATGTTTATCAACTATTTCAACATGCTTCATAATGAACACTGCTGTAAAGCCGTGGATCCTATTACATTTTTTCAGATCACAGTCCCTTATCAAAATCTACCAACAGCTAGCAACATTTTCCCCAGGAAAGTATATTCATGTACCCAAAGTGATGTCCAATTACAAGGAGTTGATGGACCCTCCAAAGTACTTCCATTGATTCTGTAGTAGGCCATGGTACTCAGGTTAAGAATCTGTACTGCAAAGTGAATTTTATTTTTCCATTTGTATGTAATCTACTGTTAAATTTCTGATAATGTTAAAATTGCAGAATAATGATTATGGGAAAGAAGACTTTCTGACAAAGTATTAAGAATAAAGAACTATTGGGTCTTAGCCCAAACCCAACCCTGAGCTACAAATATAACACAAGACCAACAAATCTTTGGGTCATGTATCATAATCAATAAAGAAACACATAGTTATAGCAAATTTGCTAAGTTTTTCATTAGTCTCAAATATCTTTCCCTCTGCCCACCTTACATTGAGAAATTTACGGGGTGATAGAAGGAACCCTCTAGTAGCCTTCCAAAATCTAAATTCCTGATGTAATTTGAATGTATCTAATAGATATTATTTAAGAATGACTTTGGGTGCCTCAATGATCTTATCTACCTAGACATTCAGAATGAAAGGGTGGGGGTTAGTAGGCCAAGAAGACACTTTGAACTTTGGGGGAAAAATGAGTGGCTAATTCTATGAAAATTTGTTGAATTAAAGGACGTTTTGCAAGGAGACCAGAATTATAAATGCAGTTGCCAGGTATGGCTGAGGGACAGAATCCTACAGAGCTCTCAGTTTCTGATTTCTGGGCCAATGTAGAATTTGTATTTGTGTGGAAGAAGCACCGAAGCATTCTTTCCAGAGTGGTAATCTGAAACATATGTGGACTGATTAATAGTTATGTCATAGTAAAACCTCAATTAGCAGAATTCTAGAGGCATGGCCTTTTACAAATAAAGAAGAGTTTACTAGGAAACTTCTTGTTTTCCCTTCCCCCTACCTCTTTCTCTATTTTTCTTCTTCTTTTTTTTGGTTTTAACTCTGGGGAAAATCTTTTTTCCAATATGTATGAATTCCCTTTGCTGCTTTAGTAAGTACAATCTACTGAATGTAAGTGAGTTTGTCCTTGATCTTACTGTATCCTTCAGGATGTCCATTTTGTAGACTGGTCATCATGTTTTTATAGATGTTGATGTATGATTTCAGACTGAAAATAAACTGGAAATTGGAGAGGGAGTGGCAGCTAATACCCATTTATTTTCTTTTCATTTTTTTCTCTTATAAACAATAGGCAGAAAAGTTTCTATTCATTTGTGTATTGGTTTGGATGCGCTTGGTTGCAAGTAACAAACAATGCTGCTCACAGGGGCTTTAACTGAAGGGACATTTATTGTTGACCTAACAAGAAGAATGACTTAAGATGTGGAAGATTGATTTAGTAGCTCAATGGGGAATCATAGACCCCAGGTTGTTTTTCTTTCTTTCTTTTTTTTTTTTTTTTTTGCAGGTTTTGTCAGGGGTCAGTTTGAACCCACCACCTCCAGTATATGGGGCCAGCACCCCACTCCTTTGAGCCACAGGCGCTGCCCCCCAGATTGTTTTTCTGCATTCACTCTGCCATCCTCAGCTGAAAACCTTTAGTTCTGTGATATCTTATGTCAAGGTTGCAAAATGACTGTTGGAGATTTAGGCATTCATCCTCACAGAATAGATTCCAAAGTGGGAAGGGAGAAAAGAGGAAAAGGACTTTTGTCCTTGTGCATTTTTCTCTTTTACCAGGAAGAAAATCTTTCCCATAATCAAAGCAGACTTCTGTTTACTTATCATTGTCTGGCATTGCTGTCTACTTGCCTATCCAAGGGACAATTGTTGGCAAGAGGAGTTAATTTTTGACTTAGAGTCATCAAGGCGCATTGCTTATGGGGGTGGGGTGGTGAGTGGGAGGGAACACACTGCCGCTGAACATAACCTATGATCTTTTACTAAGAAGAAAGGGGAGAATGGCTGCTGAAAAGGCAACCAGCAGCTTCTGCCACACGCAGATTCTTTCTGTTGCATCTGCAGGGCCCAATCTTCCTTGGCATACTTGTTATTGCACAACTGAAAAGGCCATTTTCAGTTTGCCTGTCACTGATGCCAAAGCCTGCTATCTCATTTGAAACTGCGGGAGCAGAAGGCCTAGTGAAAAGAGCTCGGTAGATTTAAGGTCAAGGAGACTGAATTTGAATCTCTGATTTACTGCTTACTAGCTGCATAACCTTGGCCAAGTAGTTTGCCTTTGAGATTTAAATCTTGTAAGTCTAAGATAATATCAACTTCCCAGGGTTATTCTATAGATTTAATAAGATAATGCATAGAAATTGCCTAGCTTGATACATATCATAGGCACCTAGTATGTGTTATTTCCCTTCCCATGTGGATTCAATTACTCAGAAATCAGCTTGGATTTGACTGAGGAGATACATCAATTAGGAAAAAGAATAAAAGGGCTCTAGCAAGTTTTTTCTCCTTACTCATCCATATTCATATAAAATCCGCTCTTCCATCTTTTAAAAAATTATTTTAAAATTTTTATTATTTTTCTTTTGCCTTTGTGTTTGTTGGTCAGTGAACCCCTCTTCCGTCTTTAAAACACTTGTGGGTAGGTAGCAGAGTGCCCCGTGTTAGGGAAGTATCCAGTTACTAAAAGAAAGCTGCTGAACCCATACTCTCATTTCTTAACTGGTGTGCTTAATTATCTGTTAACATTTAAGGTAGGAAATAGGATCCTTTCCAGAAATTTTAGGCAGAAAGGGATTTAATGCAGGAAATATACTACCTACAAAATCAGAAGGCTGGAGCAATGGAAGTCAGGGAGTCTGCATTAAAGGTCAAAAAGTACCATGAGTTCAATTCAGATGCGAGAAACTCCTGTCATTCAAAGGTTAGGAAACTATTGCTACCGTGGCTATCCCCACTGTCAACATCACATCTTCCCTACCCCACATAGCTGATGAGCGGACAGTGGGCACAGTATCCCACTGATGCCCATTTCCTGTCTATACAGCTCTAAGAAAAAATTGCTTTCATCTTCCAAATTTCTAAAATGTAGGCCCATCTGCAATCTAGGGAGAAAAGCATCTAAGAACTGTATTTTTCCACCTTCCATCATCTGAAATATAGAGAAGAAAGATATAGAAGATGCTAAACATGGGTGCCAAAAGACAATCTTTAGCACAGCTCATTTGTTCATACATCTTTACATAATAATAGCTTATTCTGCAAAGGATCTATGGTAGAAAGGTACCCACTATATTTATTTTAAATATTTCTTTGTGGTTTCTTATTCTAAGCTTTGAAGAACTGGTCATAATATTTGATCGCCTACAAAGTTATACTTGACAAAATTTCTTCCCTCAAAAATGTAAAAGTCTAGTTCACCTAGGAGATTGTACTTAGCCGTTATTGGTGGTGGACCATCACTATTATGTGTTTGTTGACAGTGATGCTTTTGTGGCTCAGCGGAAGATGAGGTTGCTGGGGGACTGGGGCTGCCTTGTTCAGCATTCATAGGCAGGCTGGGTATTGAGAATCTTAGCTTCTTGGTCACTTTCAGTGTGGAAAATGTCAATCGTCAATCATGCAGGCCTTCTCTGACCGTGAGACATACATTTCCAAGGTTGCCTAGGTCAGCTACATTTCCGTGCTGGGCGTCCTTTCTTAGAATATGTGAAAATAGATGTCTTCTTCAAGCCTGGCTGCCCATTCTAAGTACCTGGGATTATGCATTCATTACTATTTACTTCAAATGCATTCTCATTCGCATTGTGCCTCAGAGCCCTTTGAAACATTACCTTTGTATTACAATTACTTTTGAAATAGATGTCAATTCAAACAATTAACACGTTTTGATATAAACCCTTATCTTTTTCAGAGGTTTCCTGCCTATCAGCGCTAATTAACGACAGTGCCTATTTATTGCCTTAGGAGCATGGGGTTAGAGACAGCGGTTCTCAACCTGTGGGTCGTGACCCCTTTGGGCGTTGAACAACCCTTTCACACGGGTGGCCTAAATACATCCTGCATATCAGATATTTACATTACGATTCATAACAGTAGCAAAATTAGAGTTATGAAGTAGCAACGAAAATAATTTTATGGTGGGGGTCACCACCACATGAGGAACTGTGTTAAAGGGTTGCAGCATTAGGAAGGTTGAGAACCACTGTGCTAGAGGTTGTAGGAATACAACCTAAGTCTAATTTCAGTGAGGGCCAATTTAGTGAAACTAAGTTCCACAGAAGTTCAGAGAAGGGAGGGTTTCCAGACTTTTAAGACTTCTTGCTCTCCATCTCTGGGGAATTTAGTATAGAGCTTTTTTTTTTTAATGAATTTTTCATTTTAGAATAGTTTTAGTTTTATAGAGAAGTTGAGAAGATGGAACAGAGAGTTCCCATATATCACACACTCAGTTTTCTCTATTAGTAATGCCTGACATTAGCATGGCACATTTTTCACAATTAATGTACCAGTATTAATGAATTATTATTAACTAGAGTCCATCCTTCATTCAGATTCTATTTTTATGTTTCAGGGTTCCAGCCAGGATACCACATTGCAGTTAGTGATCATGTCTCCTTGCTTAGCCCTGACAGTTTTCCAAAGTTCTCTCTCTCTCTCTTTTTTTTTTTTTGATGATCTTCTTTGCAGTTTTGAAGAGTACTTTTCGTGTATTTTACAGAATATCCTTCAGTTGGGATTGGTCTGATGTTTTTCTCACAATTAGACTGCAGGTTGTGTGTGTTTGGAAAGAAGACCACAGAGGCGAAGTGCTATTTTCATCACATCACATCAAAGGTACACCCTGTCAACATGACTGAGCACTGTTGATGTTGACCTTGATCAGTGGCTGAGGTCGTGTTTGTTAGGTTTCTCTATTGTAAAGTTACTCTTTCTACTCCCCCTTTCCCATATTGTACTTCTTGGAAAGAAGTCGCTATATACAGGTTTGCTCTACCTCCTTGATGGCAGAAAACCTGCATAAATTATTTGTAATTCATCTGTACCAGAGATTTGTCTACTCTGTATTTAATTATTTACCTATTTAATCAATCATTCATTTACACAAGTATGATTATCTTATATTTTGGGTTATAATTCAATACTATTTTATTTATTTTGTTGCTCAAATTGTTTCAGTTTTTGTCACTGGGAGCTTTTTAAGTTGGCTTCTGTGTCCCTTTAACATACCTCCATTGTGTGTGTGTGTCTGTCTGTGTCTTTAGCACTTCTTTACTTTCTGGCAATACAAGATGCTCCAGGTTCATCTTATATAATTTTTAACCCCAGGGCTAGAATCAGCCATTTCTTCAAGGAGCCTTGTTTCCTTTTAGTAGAAAATGGTATTTAGAAGCCAAGATCTGAGTGCTAGGCAAAATTATTGCTAATGAGGTGTTGTTTCTCCTAGATCCTCAGTGAACAAGTGCATCTGTACACACATATCTGAATTTATTTGTATATTTATCTCAGCCTAGTTTTTAGGAGAAAGTTCAAGGCTAGAAACAATGGACTCATTAAAAGTACATGGGGTATAGTTTGAGTCAAGTATATGAGTGAGACAGCCCAGGGAAAGACTCTATAAATACCTAGATGTAAATGACCAATAGTGGACTTCTGAGAAATACTTATGACTAAATGGAAGGCTGATGAAAATACACTGTATAGAGAGCCTGTTCAGGAAGAAGGAAGAGAATCAGGAGGGAGTTGTCATTTGGAAGCCAGTACGGAAGTTCTGGCTTTGTGGAATGGATGGGTGGTCATTCATACTAGATGCTGTAAATTCCATAGACAAGTTAACCAGAGTGACAACTGAGGGGAAAGTGTGTGTGTGTGTAGAAAAGGGCATTGCTGCTCATGTGTCTGGTGTTTTTCTTTTTTTTTAATTCAGATGAAATTCACAGACAACTCTATTATTTACTTGGAGTAGATTCCCAGAAGTAGAATGACTGGATCAAAGGGTTTGAGCATGGGCTTTTGATTCATGTTGCTTATCTGGTTTTCACGTTCACTTTTTGATATGAAATAATGAATAGTTTATAATTTTATACAGGTAGGTCTGGGTGGCCAGAGACAAAGTGAGGAAATCTACAAAAAATGCAGAACACAGAACTGGGCTTCTCTAATTGGGGGATCTTTCTCAAATGGACATGGTCCGGCTGTCATCACCTCCCCACTTTCAATTTCCACACTCTACATCTCTCATCTAGAATACAAGTGGAACAGGGACCACTACTCATTAGCTCATTTTTCAGGAGGATTCAAATAACTTTACAGTAGAGTGTCCTTGTCTGTTATGGTTTCAGGTCACTGTAGCTAAATATGTGACCAGCAGGGTGCTAACTCAAGGGTCAGTGACTAGACTATGGAGTCTGGGGGGAAGTTCCTGAATTTAAGACTACTGTTTTGAAGTCTGGGATCTGCTACCACTTCAAGGGTTAAGGATTCACTTCTCACTGGAATTCAATATTTAATAGTCTAAAAACAATACAGCTCCAAATTCCAAATGAGTTAAATTAAAATAATATATAGACTTTCTCTCTGAGGCTGTGGCTCATTAAGAAATTTTATTTTAGCCATGCCTTCATGAGAGGTTCTAAATAAGTATCCACATTATCTATTTTAGTCTTCATTTCCTATAAATACCGTATCCCAAAGCGGCTTTGTATCTCTTTTGTAATTAAGATAAGACATTTGATTTATCTCGTTATCCGCCACCTAAATTCACTTTCCAGATGGACTGGTTTTCAGGTACCATGAACACCTGTTCTACTGGATTTTCTTTGACTGCTAGAGAAAGTGTGGGCTGTGTCTGATGCACATGTTTTATTGTGTCTCCCATGGCATGAGATTCATATACATTGGCATCTTCTCAGAGTGAAGTTGACTCTCTGTCTTTCCCTATTCCAGAATTTCAGTTGGCACGTGCTGATTCCAAAACAGTTTGAGGCTCATTTTGATTGACCGTGGTAGTATCAGCCCAGTCAGATTCACTCTGAGAGGTCCCCTGTTCCTTCATGAATGGCCATAGAAGCTTTTGCTCTTGGCTCTGCGTTCTAATAGCACCTCTTGCTTGGACTGTGCCAAAGCAATGCTTTGAAATATGCGTCCATACCATGTGGCTTTTCTTGCTGCAGTTTCTGTTCTTTTTTATTGTAGGATCGGGAGACTCACCGCTAGAAGACGATGAAGTCGGGTATTCACACCCTAGATATAAAGGTGACTGCTTTGCTAATGTGCTAATGAGGACCTGCTGATGCCAGGAGAACTTTCCTTTTTGCCCTGCGGAACAGACTGTAATAAAGTGACCAGACAATGCATTTAAGTTCTAATAACTGTCCAGAAAAAAAACTATTTTTAAAAGTAAATGCACATTTACTTCCATTCTTAAAAAAAGGAAACCGAAAGTGTTTGGAAATCTCTGAAATGCTGTCCTTCAGCATTCCAATGGTCATTTTATTCTCCTAAGTTTCTTTGCTGTCCTCACTTCTGCAAAGGCAAGCTCTAGCTGATGAAAGTGAAAATCAAGCTGTGAGTTCTGCCTGATTCATACATTACAGCCAGAATTGTCCAGAGTAAAGGACAAATCTGGACCAGTGCTGCTAATGTGCTGAGATGAATGGGGAATGAGAAAACTTGATTTTCATAAGCTCATTTCATCATGCTCTTTCTGAGCCCAGCATGGCTCCCAAAATGATAAGTTAAAGTGTGTTGCTCAAATGAAACTTAACTTAATGATAAAGAACTCCATCTCTACACACTTACAGCAATCTACTCCACAGCAGGTATAAAACGCATAATCAAGAATCTTCTATGCAGGCTCAGGTAAGTATGCCCACAAATATTTCTACTGGTGAAGATGTCTCTGAAGCTTAGAGAGCCCTGGGGAAAATGAAGGTAAAATTAGATGCTTTCTCTCTGAATCTGGTTCCTCTTGCACTGGAGGAATAATTTAAAGAAAATTGGCTAACAATTGCACCATTGTGGCATTTTTCCCAGAAAATTTGTCCAAACTTGGGCAAGATGACACTGCCCTGCTCTGCTGTGATGTGTCTGAGCTGTAAGAGAGTCAGAATAGTATTGATCAGCTTTTGGCTAGAGACTGTCCTTCATTTGTTTTCCATGCAAATGAACAATCTTTCTAATATAATGACTGATGCCTGGGGTCTACATCCAGGTGTGTTTCTTGCCATATACCAAATTTGTTTGTGACTTGTGAATGCAAATTCCTATAGTTTCTACCTTCACAGCCTCAGGAATTAACCAGTCAAACAAAGCACAAACATGTTAATCAGGTGGGTTGGGTAAGGAGATCTTCTGATTCACAAAACTTCTTAGCTAATTGAGGATTTTTTAAAGTATCTCTTTTCTCTTTTTGGTCCCTTGTTGAAAAATCTTCCCAAAACACATGCACACACAGGTGATTATTTGTATTTACAGTAAGTGTTGCCTAGTGCCCAGTGGTCATTTTTTCTAGTGTCCAACTTCTCTTCACGGCATTGTAGGTGTGGCAGGTAGACTAGAAGGCCATAATATGTGCCTGCCCTAGAACTTCCCCCTCAGTGTTTAAGAACAAATCCTCCATAGGAAATTGTCTAGATTGTGAGTTAAATCGCTTGCCTGGAGTGATCAGTTTACCATGTGTATATATATAAAAGCATACTGTTGTACACCTTATATTTATATAATAACTTTTTTATGTTTTTAGTTTTAAAAGTTACAGGCAAACCATTATTAACTGAGGGTTTAGCTCTGGACTCTCAGGCCCCCGCAAAGTGCCCAGCACAGAGTATATTACTCAGTAAGTGGTTTTGAATTACATTTAAGTAAAAAAAAGAAAGAGATTGAGGGCAGCGCCTGTGGCTCAAAGGAGTAGGGCGCTGGCCCCATATACCGGAGGTGGTGGGTTCACACCTGGCCCCAACCAAAAATTGCAAAAAAAAAAAAAAGAAAGAGATTGAAATTTAGCCAGCATTTACAGTGTCCCCAGTATGGAGGCAGTGTTTTTTTGTTTCTTTAACTTGGAATACCATCATACAGAGGTACAGTTGGCTATTTTAAATGGCACACGAACTTCATGGACACCTTTATATTTACAGTAGCTGAGGAAAGTATGAAGAGATAGGTCAGTATTATCCCTGTTTCCAGATGAAGGAACCAAGAATTATAGAGAGCACATGACTTGCCCAGAGTCACTCACCTACTGCTTGTAACATTTGGTTCTGAACAGGTGTTTTGGCCCACACCCAGAGCTCCCTAGTGGCTTCTCATTTGTCTCCTAGGCAACGCTGCCTACCCCAGGAACTCCAGTTAACTAGAATGCTTGCCATGTCCGCCCAGAAGGATGACAAAGCTTCCAGGAATAATTGATTTACATTTGTCCTTTGGAAACTGTCTTAACTGAAGCAGCACAAGAACTGCCTTTTTCTAAACCTATGTGGTAAACGTTTTGTTAATTCACTTCCGCTCATGGTGCTTGCATGCACTTTAAATTCAAGCCACTCATTGACATTTTAATTACTATCACTGCAGAGCTGTTGAACTGTGAAAATAGTGTCCAAAGATTTGTCTTGGAAAGTAATCCAAAAGCAATTCCTTTTGCAAATATAATGGAAACAACATTTTTTGCACATGTTGACAATAGCACAGCTTTTCTTTGTGTGGCCAGCATGGCCAGGAGAATTGGAAGACTCAGAATAGGGGGCAAAAAAATCGAATGGCATGTTGCATTGAAATATGCAAATTTATGACGTATGTATATGCAGGTCATATATACATCCAGAAGCCCCTTCTTATCCAAGGTTTCACTTTCTGTGGTGTCAGTTACCCGCAGTCAACCATAGTCTGAAAATGGTAAGATATTTTGAGAGAAATGGGGTGGGAGGAGAGAAACATTCACATAACTTTCATTACAGTTTATTGTTATCATTATTCTATTTGATAATTAGTCATTGTTAATCTATTAGCATGCATAACTTATAATTAAACTTCATCACAGGAATGTTCATATAGGACAAACAGGGCCTGTTATAGGATTTAGTACTACTGGCTGTTTCAGGCTCTGGGATCTTGGAACATATCTCCTCGGACAAGGGGTGACTACTATATATCAGAGATAATATGTAGACCATACAGATTATATTTATTAACCCTTAGAGGAAGAAAACTTTTGTCTGTAGGCCTGTTGTGCGCTCCTGCTCAGTGTCTTCTGCTCCACGTTAAACCCTCAGGATACCAAAGTCCAAGGAATATTGCTCGAGTCCTGAGTTTAGGATGCACTTGTAACTGTCTTCAAAACATCATATGATGAACGTATTAGCCAATGGCAATGCGAAAGCACAAAAGTAAACCAGCAGACTATGTGCAAGACCCAGACAGCGCTGCTGATTTTCAGGGCTGCGAAGCAATCACACACAGATCCTCAGACAAGTCGTGAAGTAAAACAGGATGTGTCCTCCTCCTGGGCCACATGGTGGCGCACTTGCCCCACTCACTGACCACAGAGGTGCTGGGGTGGCGTGATGCTCCAGGCAGCAGCAGGGAAGTGGCTTCTGTTCACTACAAGCCCGGCAGGTTTGAAGGAGGTCATCGTTGGTCCCCCCGATTGTGGGAAATTGGTGCAGCGGCCACTGTGGGAACTTGCCCTCTGAGGAGTCTGTGTTGCCCTTGTATGTTATGGATTTCAAAGAGCACTTCCCAAATGCACAGAAGGTGGGAGGAAGTTCCTCTGATTTAGTAGTGTCATCTTTGCTGTGCTCTGGGCAACTCGGAGGCCAAAATCAAAACACCTGAAACTTTGCCATCTGGGGAGGGTGTCAGGTGTCACTCTGTTACCTAATTGGGGCATAACTGGGGACATGTGAAAGGGGGGCTGCTTCCCTATGGGGAGCAATTGTTCTGTGACTTTAAGCTATGATCATACCCTGTTGCAAAAACCTGGAAATTGTATGTAGCGTCATTTAAATTAATTAACAACATTATTATTAATTTTTACAGAGAATTTGTATACAGCTCAAAAGAAACCTAAATTAAAAAATTATTGACCCCCCCATTTATGGATGGCTGATGGTGGGGGTTAAGATTCACAATGATATTGATTGTCCTCAAAAGATTTATGTATCTAGTTAAGGGAAATACTGAAAAAAAAAAAAAACCCCAAGCATTTATTGAACATATACTGTGTGCTAGGCACTGTGCTGGACGCTGGATATGCATTTTTTATTTAGTCTTTATAACAGGCCCATGGCATGGGTTTAGGTATTGACTCAGAGAGGTTAGGTAAGTTGTCCAAGATCACATAGCTACTTATGGAGGAACTCAGTTCGGATTCCTATTCAGATATGTCTGATACCTGGTCTCTTGATCATATTGTCCATACCCAGAGACACCTAAGAAAACATGGGGCCCTATTTGGAGGTCCAAAATTTGGAATGCAGCCAACCTGGGATGGTGAGAGTGAGGGAATGCATTTTCTGAAGATGACACTTCCTGTCCGTCTCCTCTTTTTGTTTCTGCTACCTATAGATACTCCATGGTGCTCCCCCATCAAGGTGAAGTATGGGGATGTGTATTGCAGGGCCCCTCAAGGAGGCTACTACAAAACAGCCCTGGGAACCAGGTGCGACATTCGCTGCCGGAAGGGCTACGAGCTGCATGGCTCTTCACAGCTGATCTGCCAGTCAAACAAACGGTGGTCTGACAAGGTCACCTGTAAACGTGAGTAGCCGAGCCCTGTGTGGGGTCCTCAGGGACACTGAGGACCAAAGTTCTTTTGCTCTGATATTTGGGCTTTTCACCAATTGTAGATGAGAAAACTAGTGAGCAGAGGCCAGTAGGTTTTCTGAGATACATAGACATGAGATGGCTCTGTTCAGGGTGAAGGTCATGATCAGATGTTTGGGAAGAGGGGAGAGAAGAGAATTGTTCAGCAGACGGGTTCAGTAAGTGCTGAGTCCTGAAAAGGTTTTGGAATTTAAGAAACAAGTAAGACACACACAGGCTCTGACATGAAGGGCCTTGCAGAGCAGCTCCAGAAAAAGCAGGGCAGAGATGTAAACCTGGACATAAGTTACAAAAGTGGTACCAGGTCAGGGACTTATGGTAGCAGATTAAAGAAGTGTTCTTCCCCTAGGAATAGGGCGTAGAAAGGCAGGAAGCAGGCAAGAGTTGCTGAAGAAGTGATGCTTACTCATGAAAGGAAGTGTGCCTCAGAGGAGAAGGTTCTACATTTCAGGAGCTGACTTTTAGCTTCATGACAACTCATATCTCATTTAGAAAACTGCAAGTGCTACCGCCTGGTTGAAGCACATTTTAGATGCTTTTGTTGTTCAGAACAGCAACCACTTTTAAAGCACCTATTGTTTGCTGAGCAGTTCACATACATTCCATTCTGCAACAATGCTATAAATAGGGGTGCCATTATTTTAACTTTCATGTTGGAGAAACTGAGGCATCAGGGCTGCAGCCATGTGACCCAGACTATGTAGACTATGCAACTAGATGACTACAATGGACACTTGGCAGTGTTTCACCCAGATCTTTTGGGTGCCTGTTCTCCAGTTCCATGGATCTTCCCCTTCCAGCTTCTAAGTACTCTGCTCTTGCAAAGACTTGCACCTTAAACCTTCCTTGGATGAAGAAGAAACTTTGCTCCTTCAGAGGACTGTGCTTGCTGGCTCTCTCCGACCCTACAAAGCATCTCCCATGGGCAGTCTATAGTGGCCTAGTGACTGACTGGTAAATGATTATGAAAGCCCAGCTTCTTTGCCTGGGGGCCAGACAGGACAGACCAAAGCAGTCACTCCAGAAGTCCTCTGCAGGATTAGCCTGAGGCTGACTTTGCCTGAGATCTCACCGTGCTTGGCTTCCTTCCCTTACCTATCCAGCGTCCTCTTACCCACTCACTGATCTCCCTGAGAACACTGTCTTACTAAATCAATTGCATGGGCACTTTTTTTTTTTTTTTTTTTTTTTTTTGGCTAATCAGCTTCCATTAGTGTTTGTTTATTTGATGTGTGGCCCGAGACAACTCTTCACTAAATCATTTGCAAAAAAAAAAAATACAAATCTGTGTTTCAGGGTTTGCTTCTAAGGAACCAAACCTAAGACAGATGCCAACCCAAGCCAGTCTGATGTGAAACTTGGTGTCTGTTCTGTGTGACGTACAGCCACTTATTCTTTCTCCAATTCCATTTGTTGTATTTACATTCACTTTTCCCTCTATGCTTGAGAGTTTCTGGGCTCTGAAACTCTATGGGCAAAAACTAGAAGTGCTGACTATCTGATTTTTTTCCTTTCTCAGAAAAGCGATGTCCTACCCTTTCCATGCCAGCAAATGGAGGGTTTAAGTGTGTAGATGGTGCCTACTTCAACTCCCGGTGTGAGTATTATTGTTCTCCAGGATACACACTGAAAGGGGAGCGGACAGTCACGTGTATGGACAACAAGGCCTGGAGTGGCAGACCAGCCTCCTGTGTGGGTAAGAAATGTCACGCCCCTCAGGGGACGCATGCTTTGGGAGGAGCACGATTAGTGGACTTGAACGGGAGCATCAGTATTCTGTGTGTGTGAAACACCAGCTTTGCTTACGGTGGCTCTCTTCATCCCTGGTTCTCTGGCTCAGCACTAGACCTAAGCTCAGTCTTAATCCTAGAGCAGACTTTTCTTAGATAATGGCTTCCATCTGACTTTTGTCTCTTTCTTGGTTTGCCGCTGAGGCAGCAATAGCCTAGCAGATGTGTGGCACACTCCTGCTGATTTAGTTCAGGGGTCTGTCCTGTAATATTGAGCAGAGTTATTGACACTTGCAGGGACAGTCCTGCAGAGAGCATCTATGTGTCAAAGAGGATACTACAAAACAGCCCTGGGAACCAGGTGCGACAGTTCCTTTGTCACCAACTCTAGTGGCCAGCAAGCACTCAGCTTCCCTTAGCTGGAAGGGATTTGGATATTTTCCCTTACTCTGGGTTTGTTGAGCAGGGAGTAGTTCTCCTGGTGTGGTCTTGGGAAGAGCAGGGGCAGCAGAATCCCCTGGGAACTGCTTAGAAATGCAAATTATTATCCCTCCTCCACACCTGCTGAGTCAGAGAGTCAGGGTGGGGCCCCTGGGATTTGTGCTTTAATGAGCCAGCCAAGGAATCTGAGGTGCTCTGAGAGCCACTGACCTAAGGGCTGCCTCTCTAACTTTACTGTGCAGAGGAACCCTCTAAGGACCTTGGGAAAAATACAGATTCTAATTCATAATGCAGGTCTGGGATGAGGGGGCTGGGATTCTGCTAGACCATGCTCTACCAGGAGTGTTCAACCTTCTTTTTTCCCCTCTGCCACATGTTGGAAGATGAAGAGTTGTCTTGGGCCACACATTAAATAAATAAACATTAACGGAAGCTGATTAGCAAAAAAAAAGGGGGGGGCAGTGCCTTTGGCTCAAAGGAGTAGGGCCCTGGCCCCATATACCGTAGGTGGTAGGTTCAAACTCAGCCCCAGCCAAAAACTGCAACAAAAAAAAAAAAAGAAAGAAAGAAAGAAAGAAAGAAAGAAAGAAAGAAAGAAAGAAAAAGAAAAGAAAGAAAGAAAAAAAGGTCCATGCATACTTTTCATATATCCAACATCAGCGATAAGAAAAAAAAAATTCTCACAAAATCAGCATGTGGCTTGCCCATGGCCTCAGGTTGGACACCCCTTGGGCCACGTTAGGGCAAAGTTCCTGAACCTGGGCACTATGGAGGCCAGATAATTGTTGTAGGTTTCTGTCCTTTGCACCTGTAGGATGTTTAGCAGCATTCTTGGATTTTACCCATTAGGTACCAGTATCACTGCCCCCATCAAGGTATTACAACCAAAACTGTTCTCAGATGTTTTCAAATGACTTTAGAGGAGAGGGGAGAAAAATCACTCCCTACTGAGAATCCCTGGTCTGGGGTGGTGCATTCTCACCCTGGCTGATGATTAGAATCACCTGGGTATCTTTTAGGATCTAACCATGCCTAAGTCCTATTCTAGGGATTCTGATTCAGTTTTCATGTGGAGCTAAGATCCAGGGTCATTATCTGATATCAGTGGTTTTCAAAGTGTGGTCTCTAGACCAGCAGCAGCACCTGAGAACTTGTTAGAAATAGAAACTCCCAGACCCACCCCAGACCTACATGATTACAGATTCTGGGGTGGGGATTAGTGATCTGTATTCCTGGAAACCCTCCAGGGTGTTCTGATACATGCTAAAGTTTAAGAACCTGCCTTAGAAAGTCAAATTTGGAAAGTACCTTTATACTGAAAATATTGCCCTTGAACCAGCAGCCTCAGCATCAGAAATGAGCTTGTTAGACATGTAGAATCCTGGGGCCCATTCCAGATCGGAAAATCAAAATCCACAAAATATTTTAAGAAGATCTCCAGGGGATTGGAATTAAACATTGAGTAGTACTGCTCTAGGGCCATGGTTTTCAACACTGGCTGCCATTGGGATCTGAGTCTCCCAGGCACTGGTATATTTAGAACCTCCTCCAAGTGGTTGAGAACTACTACCACAGGGGACCACTTACTGATAAAATGTCAGAGCTGCCAGGGTTTTCCCTTAGCAAAGATTCTAATCCAATTCCCCATTTTACAGATGAGGCCTGAGAAGTTGCCTGATATACTCAAGGTTGCATAAAGACAAGCCTGGATCTAAGACTCCAGGTTCTCAGGCCTAAACTTCCTGAATCTGAGGATGGCTCTGGTACTAAGGTGCTAGGGCAGCTGGCCATAGGAACCTGGATCCTGTCCTGCTTTGATCTGCCCATCCTCCAGAGAACCATTTAGCTCAGTCTGCTGGTGTGCCTTACCTTTAGGACTACTTTCTGATCACTCAGTATCTGGGGTGGTTACTTCAGGAGTAAGACTGAAATCTGATGCTAACTGTTGGGGACCAACATGAGAGAGCTCCTCTGGGCTCTACCCAGGGGTATCTTTATGATGACTTCTTTGTCTATTGCAGCGGTTCTCAACCTGTTCGTTGTGACTCACAGGAACTGTATTAAAGAGCTGCGGCATTAGGAAGGTTGAGAACCACTGTTCTATTGTCTTTTCTGGCAGCATCAGCCATTTTCAATCTGAAGTTACGTGGTAAATAAACTATAACAAAAGGGACTGGGCTGAAAATGTGATCAAAATTCTTCTATATCAGAGTCATGGCCTAGACCATACCTTGTATCCATTTGACAAGAGCAATAGGTCAGAGTAAATAATCAGATAACTGACTCAGATTTATTCTGCCCTACTCCTCTAGTATTTAGGTAAGCATTGGTCAGTGATCAGTAAAACAGAAACCACTCAAGGTATTTCAAACAGGGAAATTTAATAGAAGAAATTAGTCACAAAAATATAGAAGAACTGGAGGTAGAAAAGAGGAAAAATGCTGTTTCAGAGATTAGTTACAGCAAGAAGCCACTACCAACCAAGGACTGGAGGAGCAAAAGTGGGGTGGTAGTGTTACCCAAAAGTCCATAAGCCCAAACTGATGCTGAAATTTCTATAATTGACACAGTGAGATGGAAATCAGGAGGCCAGAAAACTCTCACTGAAGCTGCTACCAGAAGCATAAAGGTGTCTATCTCCTTCTTGCCTTCACATCTCTTGAGAGCACCTCCCATTGGCAGACTTACCTGGCACCCATCTGGCAAAAGAATCTGCAGAAATATAATTTTAGACTTTAATCCTGGCAATAAAGGAGAGATTATAGAAAAACTGCCTACCAATAGAGTATTTGGCACAGCAGCCTGTTAGAGGTTTTTGACTTCTTCCAAATCTTGCAGTGCTCATTGAAAAAAGGACTTGGCCAACAGGTGCAGGCAGAATGGGGCTGAGGTTGTGAACTCTGGACATGCTCCTCTTGAACGACACGGTGTAAAGCCAGATGTTCAGGTTAGAAGGGCACCTTGCAGATGTTGCTTTCAGTATCTCCCCTGTTTTTGGTATTTAGTAAGCTAGTTCTTCAAAACAAATAAAAAAACATCTGTACTCCTTCATATGAGAAGGGGCAGAAGTAATGGTGGGAGAAAAAAAGCTGAAAAATCTTTCTCGCTAAAAAAGCTCTGGCAGAACCTCTAGGGATCATACTGTTCAGATTTTTAGATTGCATAAAACAATGGAAAGAAACTGCTGATTGTTCTCAAATAGCAACAAGCTTGTCTTAAGCTAGACCAGATGGGCCTGGAAGCTTCCCAGAGGGACCAATTTCAAGGGATTTCTCTTACTATTTGCCTAGACAGGGTTCAGGCATATTTAGGGAAAGGGACAACGTGCGTGCAATTAGGTGGGAGTGGGAAAGGGGGGTATAGTGAGCAAGAGAGTTTAGAGCTTCCAGAGAGAGAGAGAGAGAGAGAGAGAGAACACAAAGCAAGCAAGCAATTCTTTCTTTGATTTTGGTGACAGTTAAACTGGAGTTTGTCCTAAGTGAAATTTGCTCCTGGGGTATCATTTACTCATTTGCCTTTAAATGTATCAAATTAGTTTAGTAAATTTGTTTTTATGTTGGCAGGGCTGGAGGTCTTTTTGCTGTTTCAGAGCCTCAGCCTATTTTAGGAGCTGACACATGGTGCCTGAGTAGTTCCCAGATTTCCACATAACCTTGAACAGTGCATCTTGGCCAGAGCTGTGCTGAGTGCTGAGAAAGTTGCCCCAGTTCTCTTCCAGACCAGGAGAGGAGAAAAAAATCTGGGGTGGCTCTGTGGTGGTCAGTTTTGTGGTCTGGCTAATTTGAAAGTATCATGAGTTCAAATTAATTCTGTTATGCAGACCACACTCTGGCAGTGGACTCAAATTCATGGTTATTTTAGAAACAGATCTAGATAAAAATAAGTCAATGTAGGAGAAAAAACATACTGCAAATTATAGGATGGTAAAGTATTTAGAGAGCCACAACCTCCACTGATATATATATACATACATACATATATATATATATATATATATATATATATATATATATATATATCACTTAGAATGAACTACTATTGTTTTAGGGGAATATTTTTCTTTATTTCCATTTTTAGTTATTTTTGGTTATATTGGCATTTAGATAGAAGAATGGATAGTTGGAATTACAATAAGTCCAGATTTTGAGTAGATGCATGATCTTCCCTTTATTTATTTATTTTTATTAAATCACAGCTGCATACATTAGTGCAATCAAGGGGTACAATGTGCTGGTTTCATATACAATCTGAAATGTTTTCATCAAACTGATTAAGATAGCCTTCATGGCATTTTCTTTTCTTTTCTTGTCTTTTTTTTCCCAGTGGTAAGACAGAATTTATTTACAGAAAAGAATACAGAAAACATTAAAGCTCCTGGTAGAGAGAGAGAACTCAAGTGGGGAGAGAAAAACTCTCTCCGTTTCTCTTCCGGTCTTTCCCGTCTCCCCCTTTAGGCTTTTAGTCTCGGGGTATAAATAGGTGTATGGGTTCCTTGGCCAGGAAACAAATGAACACAGTCCCT
>CAUYRH010148886.1:0-28612 GCA_963574655.1 Perodicticus potto
CTCTCCCACCTGAGGCCAGTGCTAAATGGGACAATTGATTTAGACCTCTTGAACTGGGCCAATCACCTGAGGACTAACCAAAGTGGTACCTTGGGTGTGTAGTTGTGGGAAGGTTTGATTTTACTTTTCCAGTTGTTGCCAGTGGAGGGCGGGGTGACTTAATTGTTGGTAGTTCTCCACAGCTAAGACTTCAACCCAGAGTAACTGATTCACTAGGGTAGAACAGAGACCATCTGAAAATAAGACAGAGCCACTTAGCTCCACCACACCAAGCAGGTCCCCTGTGTCTACAGGCTGTAGCACTGTATGGGCCCTTTGAAAAGGTACAGACACCAGTCACAGCTCTTGGGGAAAAGGATGGTTAATCACTACTCCAGGAGCCTCCAACCCAACTTTCACCTTATCTGTTCATCTAGCCAAACAGGGTAAAATAATCATGGAACAGAATCAATGGAAGAACTCCAGTAACATGAATAACCAGAGTAGATCAACTCCCCCAAAGAACAACATGGTGGACACAACTGAAGATCCCATGCATAAACAGATGGCTAAGATGTCAGAAATTGAATTCAGAATTTGGATTGCAAATAAGATCAACAGACTTGAGATAAAGTTAGAATTAGAAATTCAAGGAGCATTTCAAAAGATGTCTCAAGAATTCAATGAATTCAAAGACAAAAATCACCAAAGATTTTGACACATTGAGACAAGAATTTGCAGCATTCAAAGATCTGAGAAATACAGTAGAATTCCTCAGTAACAGAATGGAGCAGGCAGAAGAAAGGATCTCTGACATTGAAGATAAAGCTTTTGAATGCTCCCAAATGCTCAAAGAGGAAGACAAATGGAGAGCAAAAACAGATAATTCTCTCAGAGAGCTCTGGGATAATTTGAGGAAAACTAATATTCACATTATAGGAATTCCTGAAGGTGACTAGGTGGCTTCGAAAGGCACAGAGGCTCTTCTTCATGAGATAATGGATGAGAACTTTACAGACATGACAAGAGATTCTGAAATTCAGATAGCAGACAGTTTCAAAACCCTAGCACAACTCAACCCAAATAAGACATCTCCTAGGCACATTATGATTAACTTCGCCAAAATTAAAATGAAGGAAAAAATTCTGAAAGCAGCCATATGTAAGAAAACCATAACCTTACAAGGGGAAGAATATTAGAATGACTTCAGATCTCTCTGCTGAAACCTTTCAAGCTAGAAGAGGGTGGTCATTGACTTTTAATCTCCTAAAACAAAATAACTTTCAACTCAGGATCCTGTATCCAGCTAAACTGAGTTTCATTTATGATGGAGAAATTAAATACTTTAATGACATTCACATGTTGAAGAAATTTGCCGTAAGTAAACCAGCCCTCCAGGATATTCTCAGACCTATCCTCCATAATGACCAGTGCAATCCTTCACCACAAAAGTAAATTCACTCTGAAACCTTGATCAAATACCAACTTCCACAGTGGCAAAAGGATTAAAAATGTCCAGTGGACTTTTGAAAAACTCGATACCCCAAATTCTACCAGGCTTATCAATATTTACAATTAATGTTAATGGCTTAAATTGCCCTCTAAAGAGGTACAGGTTGGCTGACTAGATACAAAAACTCAGGCCAGATATCTGCTTCATACAAAAATCTCAACCACCTTAAAAGATAAATATTGTCTGATGGTGAAGGGATGGTCACCTATATTCTAGGCAAATGGAAATCAGAAAAAAGCAGGTGTGGCAATTTTATTTGCAGACAATAACCTTTAAATCAACAAAAGTAAGGAAAGATAAGTATGGTCACTTCATATTCGTGAAGGGTAACACTCAACATGATGAGATCAAATATTAACATTTATGCACCCAACCAGAATGTGCCTCAATTTGTAAGAGAGATTATAACAGATATGAGCAACTTGATATCCTCCAGCACCATTATAGTCAGACATTTTAATACTCCTTTGGCAGCATTGGATAGATCCTCCAAAAAGAAGCTAAGCAAAGTAATTTTAGACTTAAACTTAACCATTCAACAATTGGATTTAACAGACATCTACAGAATAATTCATCCTAACAAAACTGAATACACATTCTTCTCATCAGCCCACAGAATACACTCCAAAATTGATCACATCTTATCTCACAAGTCTAACCTCAGCAAATTTAAAAGAATAGAAATTATTCCTTGCATCTTCTCAGACCATCGTGAAATAAAATTTGAACTCAGTAACAGGAATCTGCATACTCATACAAAAACATGGAAACTAAATAACTTTATGCTGAGTAATAGCTGGGTCATAGACAAGAAGAAAATTACCAAATTTATGGAAAAAAACAACAATGAAGACACAAATTAGCAGAAACTCTGGGATACTGCAAAGGCAGTCCTAAGAGGGAAATTTATAGCACTGCAAGCCTTCCTCAAGAAAATGGAAAGAGAAGAAATTAACAACTTAATGGGACATATCAAATAATGGGAAAAGGAACAACATTCCAATCCCAAACCCAGCAGAAGAAAAGAAATAACCAAAATTAGAGCAGAATTAAATGAAATTGAAAACAAAAGGATTATACAACAGATCAATAAATTAAAAAGTTGGGTTTTTTGAAAAGGTCAATTAAATAGATAAACCTTTGGCTAACCTAAGCAGGAGAAAAAGAGTAAAATCTCCAATTTCATGAATCAGAAATGGTAAAGATGAAATAACAACAGACTCCTCAGAAATTCAAAAAATCCTTAACGAATATTATAAGAAACTCTGTTCTCATGAATATGAAAATCTGAAGGAAATAGACCAATACTTGGAAGCATGCCACCTTCCTAGACTTAGCCAGAATGAAGTGGAAATGTTGAATAGGACTATATCAAATTCTGAAATAGCATCAACTATACATAATCTCCCTAAAAAGAAAAGCCCAGGATCAGATGGCTTCTCATCAGAATTCTAACAAACCTTTAAAGAGAAACTAGTACCTATATTACTCAACCTTTTTCAAAATATAGAAAAAGAAGGAATACTACCCAACACATTCTATGAAGCAAACATCACCTTGGGCCCAAACCAGGAAAAGACCCAACAAGAAAAGAAAATAATTGACCAATATCACTAATGAATATTGATGCAAAAATATTCGACAAGGTTCTAGCAAACAGAATCCAGCAACACATCAAACAAAGCATACACCATGACCAAATGGGTTTTATCCCAGGGTCTCAAGGCTGGTTCAATATATGTAAACCTATAAATAAAATTCATCACATAAACAAATTAAAAAACAAAGACCATATTATTCTCTCAATTGATGCAGAAAAAGCTTTTGATAATATCCATCATCCCATCATGATCAGAACACTTAAGAAAATTGGTATAGAAGGGACATTTCTTAGACTGATAGAGGCCATCTACAGCAAACCCACAGCCAATATCGTATTGAATGGAGTTAAATTGAAATCATTTCCACTAAGATCAGGAACCAGGCAAGGTTGCCCATTGTCTCCACTGCTCTTTAACATTATAATGGAAGTTTTAGCCATTGCAATTACGGAAGAAAAGGTGATCAAGGGTATTCATATAGGGTCAGAAGAGATCAAACTTTTACTCTTCACAGATGATATGATTGTATATCTGGAAAATATGAGGGATTCTACTACAAAACTCTTAGAAGGGATGAAGGATTACAGCAGCGTCTCAGGTTACAAAATCAACACTCATATGCTCTGGCTTCTTTTCAGATCACATTCATCTTTCACCTTTTACAAAATCAACACTTGTAAGTCTGTAGCCTTTATATATAACAACAATAGTCATGCTGAAAAAACAGTCAAGGACTCTTCTGTTTACAGAAGTGCCAAAGAGATAAAATATATGGGAGTTTACCTAACAGAGGACATGAAAGATCTCTATAAAGAGAACTATGAAACTCTAAGAAAAGAAATAACTGAAGATGTTAACAAATGGAAAATCCTACCATGATCATGGCTGGGAAGAATTACCATTGTTAAAATGTCCATACTACCCAAAGCAATATAGAATTTTAATGCAATTCCTATTCTACTGTCATAGTTTAAAGATCTTGAAAAAATAATACTTCATTTTATATGGAATCATAAAAACCTCAAATAGCCAAGACATTACTCAGAAATAAAAACAAAGCAGGAGGAATCACACTACCAGACCTCAGGCTATACTATAAATAGATAGTGATCAAAACAGCATGGTACTGGCACAAAAACAGAGAGGAAGATGTATGGAACAGAATAGAGAACCAAGAGATGAACCCAGCTACTTACCGTTATTTGATCTTTCACAAGCCAATTAAAAACATTCAATGGAGAAAAGATTCCCTATTTAAAAAATGGTGCTGGGTAAACTGGCTGGTGACCTGTAGAAGACTGAAACTGAACCACACTTTTTACCATTAACTAAGATAGACTCTCACTGGATTAAAGATTTAAACTTAAGACATGAAACTATAAAAATACTAGAAGAAAGTGCAGGGAAAATTCTTGAAGGAATCGGCCTGGGTGAATATTTTATGAGGAGGACCCCCCTGGGTAATTGAAGCAACACCAAAAATATATTACTGGTACCTGATCAAACTAAAAAAGCTTCTGTACAGCCAAGAACACAGTAGGTAGAGCAAACAGACAGCCCTCAGAATGGGAGAAGATATTTGCAGGTTAGCTCTCTGACAAAGGTTTAATAACCAGAATCCACAGAGAACTCAAAAATATTAGCAAGAAAAGATCCCATCTCAGGGTGGGCAAGGAACTTGAAGAGAAACTTCTCTGAAGAAGACAGGTGCATGGCCTACAGACATATGAAAAAATGCTCATCATCCTTAATCATCAGAGAAATGCAAATCAAACTACTTTGAGATATCATCTAACTCCAGTAAGATTAGCCCACATCACAAAATCTCAAAACCAGAGATGTTGGCGTGGATGTGGAGAAAAGGGAGCACTTCTACACTACTGGTGTGAATGCAAACTAATACGTTCCTTTTGGAAATATATTTGGAGAACACTTAGGGATCTAAAAATAGATCTGCCATTCGATCCTACAATTCCTTTACTAGGTATATATCCAGAAGACCAAAAATTACATTATAACAAAGATATTTTTACCAGAATGTTTATTGCAGCCCAATTCACAATTGCTAAGTCATGGAAGAAGCCCAAGTGCCCATCAACCCACAAATGGCTTAATAAATTGTGGTATATGTACACCATGGAATATTGTGCAGCCTTGAAGAAAGATGGAGACTTTACCTCTTTCATGCTTACGTGGATAGAGCTGGAATATTTTCTTCTTAGCAAAGTATCTCAAGAATGGAAGAAAAAGTATCCAATGTACTCAGCCCTACTATGAAACCAATTCATAGCTTTCATATGATAGCTATAATGCAATTATAGCCCAAGAATATGGGAAAAGGGGATAAGGAAGGGAGAGGGGAGGATGGGTGGCAGGAAGATAATTGTTGGGACCACACCTACGGTACATCTTATAAGGGTACATGTAAGATTTACTAAATGTAGAATATAAATGTCTTTACACAATAACTAAGAAAATGCCATGAAGGCTATGTTGACCAGTTTGATGAAAATATTTCAAGTTGTATATAAGACCAGCACATTGTACCACATGATTGCATTAATGTACACAGCTATGATTTAATAAAAAAAAAATTAAAAACAACCAAAAAACCAAGGGAATACTTTACTCTAATTGTGAGTCATAAAACCCCCATTTCAGAAGGGGTCTTTCCCCACATCCTACAGGAAAGAATGTTTCTCTGAGAAGCCAAGATGAATCTAAACAGATATGCCTTACTGGGTTTCCCTACTCATTCTATTACTGGCAGGATTAGATCATATCCTATTTATCCAATCACATGGTGCTCAATCATGTCTATTCAACAAAATTTCCATTAAAGACCCAAGAGGAGGGGGTTCTGAGAGTGTTCACATAGCTGAAGATGTAGATTCCTTGGAAGATGGGATGTCCAGGGAGGATATGGAAGCTCCACCAATCTTCCCAGACCTCACCCTATGCACCTTTTCATTGTGTCCTTTGTAATATGCTTTATAATAAAACAGTACGTGTTAGGTTTCCCTGAGTTCTGTGAGTTGCTCTAAGCAAATTAACCTAACCTAAGAGGGTGGTCATGGGATCCCTGATTTATAGCCTGTTAATAGGAGCACAGGTAAATCAACCTGGGCCTTGGGAATGAAATAAGAAGGGAAGGAATCAGTTTTGGGGGCTGAGCCCTCAAGCTGTGGGATCTGATACAATTTCTAGGTAGATAATATCAGAATTGTGTTAGAGGACATCCAGCTGGTGTCTGCTACAGAATTGTTTCCTTGGTGTGTGTAGAACCCTCTCTCTGTGTATGGTCACTGAAGTCTTCCATGTTGATTATTATTGGGTAAGAGCAGAGGAGAAATGGTTTGGATTTTTTCCCTTCTGAGAGTTCTATAACCAAAGTAGAAATAAATTCAATATTTAATAAATCCCTCCAAAGTTATCTTCATGCCTAAATAGTTTAACTGGAAAATACTATCAAAGCTTAAAAAGGAATTAACACTTATTCTACACAATTTATTTCAGAAAATAGGGGGAAAAAGGTAGAAGTTCTTTCCAAATCATTTTATGAAGGTACTTATTACCCTGATACCAAAACTAGATAATGGCAATATTTTTTCAAAAAAAGAAAAAGAAAGAAAATTACAGGTCAATATTTCTCTTGAAAATATATGCAAAATATTTAAAATTATTTTCAAATAAAGTTTCGTAATATATAAAAATAATTATACATCATTATCCAGAGATGTTTATTTCAGGAATTTCAAATTGTTCAGCATGCAAAAATCAGCATTACCTACCAAATTAACAGACTTGGCATAGACAGATAATTACATCAGATTCAATACCCATTTGTGATTAAAAAAAAAAACCCACAAGAAGAAAATTTTCTTAAAATGCTAATGACCATCTAGAAAACAAACAGCAGCACATTTCACTACAGTTAAGCCTTATACTTAATTGGGGAAGACTTTTACCAGTCTAATTAACATAGTGTTGGAAGTTCTCACCAATATAAGAAAGTAAGAAAAGCCAAGCCAAGCAAAACATATGGGAAAAAGAGAAATACAACTTTTGTTATTTTCAGATAACATGATTGTCTACATAGAAAAGTCCCAGTGATCTATAAAAAAATCTTGGAACTAATAAGGCAGTTTAGTATGTTTACAGATAAATGATAAACAAAGATCAATTTTACTTCCCTGTATCAGAAATGAGCATGTAGACACCAAAATTGATAATATAATGCCATTTACAATCACTGAAAAAGTTAAATGTTTAAGTGTAAATCCAACATATTTTGTATAGGACTTATATGCTGAAAACTACATAAGGACCGTAAGAGAAATGAAAGTAAGTCTAGGTGAATAAGTGGAAAGATGTTGCATTCACATATTGGAAGACTCAACATAGTAATTATGTCAATTCTCTCCAAACTTATATACAGTTTTAACACAATTTTCTATCAAAATTCCAGAAACGTTTCTTTTGTAGATATTGGCAAGATTAATTCAAAATTTCTATGCAAGGCAAAAGAATTAGAAGAAAACGATTTGGAAAAGAAGAACATAATGAATGGAACTGGCTTACCTAATTTCAAGATTTACTAGATAGCTACAGTGATAAAGACTGTATGGTATTTTTAGAGGTGTAGACACATAGATCAATGGAAAAGAGCAGAGAATTCAGAAATAGTACCACACAAGTATGGTCTTGATATTGTCATATAATAAGAATTATATATTTGGACCCTGCCCTTGGATCCTGGCAAACAGTTTCTAAATTCCCTGGAATTTTCTGGACAGTACCTTTTGTTTTAATAAGGATGACATCTCTTGTTTTAATCTTGGTGTGTTTCTGGATAGCTTTAGGATGAGGACTTGTTGCCAGGGAAACTAATTACTTGATTGGAGGTTTGGAACTTTCAGGCCTATCCCTCAAACTCTGGAGAGGAAGAAATGTTGAAGATTGAGTTGATTACCAACAGCCAGTGATGCAATCACTCATGGTTATATAATGAAGTCTCTATAAAACCTCAAAAGGACAGGATTTGGATAGCTTCTGGAATGCTAAGTACATGGAGGTGCCTCAAGGGTGGTGTTCCCAGAGATGGGATAGAAGCTCTGCGCTCCTTCCCCTACACCTTGCCCCATGCATCTCTTCACTCTGTCTATTCATCTGTACCCTTTGTAATATTTTCTATAACAAATGGGTAGCTCTAACTGAAGTTCCCAAGTTCTGTGAACTATTCTAACATTATTTGAAACTGAAGGGGAGATTGTAGGAACCCCAATTTATAGGTAGTTGGTCAGAAGTACAGGGACAAGCTGGGGCTTGAGATTGGCATCAAAAGTAGGGGGCAGTCTTGGGAGACTGATCCCTTAACCTGTTCATCTAATGCTATCTCATAGATAATGTCAGAATTGAATTAAATTATAGGGCATTTAGCCAGCGTCCAATGGTGAATTGTTTGTTGTGTGGAGAACCAACCTCCACTACATCTTGCAGAAGTGATGTGTTGAGCAATGTGTGAGAGTAGAGGTGGGGGAATGGCTTGATTTTTTAAATTCTGAAACGCCCAACTGAATACAGTGGTGCAAAACAATTCACTAGAGAGAAGACTGAATTTCAATCATGCTGCTGGAGTAATTAGATATAGGGGAAAAGCAAACAAACAAAACCCCCAAACAAACAAAAAATCTCAACCTAAGTCTCCACTTTATGCTAGAAATAAAATAAAAATAGGTCATAGACTTAAACGTTAAAGCCAAAACTATAAAAAGAATTATAAGAAAAAATCTAGGGGTGGATAAAGAGTTCTAATCTTCACATCAACCCAGAGCCAAATAGGAATGAATGATAAATTGAGCTTCATTGAAATTAAAAACACTTGTTCCTCCAAAGATCTGTTAAAAGGATGAAAGGAAGAGCTATATATTGGGAAAAAATATTTGTCAACCATATATTTGACAAAGGACTAATATGAGGAGTATGTAAAAAAAAACAAATACTCTAATTAGTGAATTAATAAAAAACATAGAGATAATTTATCAGAGTGGATATAAAAATGGAAATGTACTTAGTACTTCTATGAAACCAACTTTTATTAACTCACACTTTCTTATGAGAGATAGAACACAACTATAGCCCAGGATGAATGAGAGAAATGGAGAGGGAAGGGAGGGGAAGGGGGACGTTTGATAGAGGGAGGGTAAAGGTGGGACCACACCTATGGAGCATATTGCAAGGGTACAAGTCAAATCTGTCAAGTGTAGAACATAAATATCTTTTTTTTTTTAATTGAGTCATAGCTGTGTACAATAACTCAGTCATGGGGTACAGTGTGCGGGCTTCACATACAATTGGAGATATTTTTATCAACCTGATTGATATAACATTCATGATAAATGTTTTCACATAGTAAATGAGAACATAAATATCTTAACACAATAATCAAGTAAATGAGGTGAAAGCTAAAAAAAAAGGAAAGTAGTAAAAACAAAAGCATTATTTATCATTAAGGAAATGCAAATTAAAAATCACAAGAAGATAAGACTAGTGCTCTTCAGAATGGCAATAATTTTTTTACGATTTAAATAATAATAAAAAAGTGATATTAATAAATACTGGCAAGGACGTGGAGAATTTGGATTATTCATATTGTAGAAGGGCACAGTGACTGGAGTTACTTCCTGAAATTGATACAGGGTGTTCCTCATTCAGGACTGGGCAAGAACTCCAACCCACTCTGAGTTTTCCAGGCCTAAGCAAACAGATTTTTTCTTTCTAAACTTCACTCTCTGAATGCAGCAGAAAAGCAGTTTTCCAAGATTTCAAGTAAGCTAGTCCAGGAGCTGAAGGAATTGCATTCATTTGCTAATACCCTCATTCAGTCACTAATCAACATTGAAGTACGTCAAGCCCTAACCAAGTGTAATTCCCCAAATGGTTAAAGCTCCTAAAGGAATGACTCAAAAGACTCCGGGGGTGACCTCTCACTTGGTTCTCTGCACTCTGCTAGAGGCTCTGGTGCCTGTCCTTCCTTCCCTATTCCTAAATTCTATCTTACCACTGATCTCTTGGCCATAGGCTCATTTTTTGAATCTCCAAGACCAAGGACTGACTATAGAAAGAAATTCCAGCAACAAAATAACTGAAAAGAGCAAGTAAAGTTTTAACAAGAAATAGAAGATTTGTTAATGACTTACACAGCAAGATAGGTCCTATCCCAGTGACTTCAGGACTTTTGGAAAGCACAAATTTGGGTTTTATACACAACTGGGAGGAGTATCAACTGTTTCTTATGTGTTTCCCAGGCCTTAATTAACTGTGTACCAAAAACAGCCCACCTGCAAGAACTTGATAACAACCCACCTGCAAAGTCAGCCTCATCCCCATAATAAATAGCCCAGGTCAGCCTGATCCAAAACAATCCAAAATAGCCTAACTGTATCCTTCATCCACCCTGCTCGTATCTAGCTAACTACCTGTGGGGTAAGGAAAAGTGGGCTTTCTCACCCATGGAGGAAGCCTTGTCCTCCTAGATAGCCATAACAGTGTACAATGAAGTCATGCTTATATAACTGCTGCTGGGCATGGTGCCACTTTATTCCCCTGGGTTTAAAGGTGCACAGAATCTTTCCCTGTGCAGATTGTGGATCTCAGATTGTGCTGTGTAATTTAGTTCCCCAGCTGCTAGTAGCAGGGGCAGACTTCCCACATAACTTAGCTCACCAGCCATCATGAGCTAATTAAAGCACTTTACACCTGCTCTCCGTGCCTAGGTTTTTCTTTAGCCTGTCTGAAGCAGAATGCCTGTGTGACACTGCCTAATAGTACTTGCTGGTGGAAATATAAAATATCCCTTTATAAAACAATTGGGCAGTTTCTTAATAAACTAAACACGTAAATACCATATGATCACAGATGTACTCCTGGGCACTAATCTTAGAGAAATGAAGATGGTATGTGCACACAACTTCCACAAATATTTGTGGAAGCTTTTTTTTTATAATATCTTCAAACTGGAAAAAATCCAGATGCATTCAAATGGTTAAAGAAACTGTGGTAAATCCATGGCACAGAATACTACTCAGCATAAAGGAACAAACTATTCAAACACAGAACAACGTGGTTGAATTAGAAGAGAATTATGCTAAGTGAAAAAAGCCAATCTTAAAAGCTTTTAGAGGCTATCCAATTCCATTCATGTAACTTTTTTGAAATGGCAGACTTACAGAATGATAATAGAAGACTGTTGTGAGGGGAGAAGAGAGAAAATGGGAGGGTAACAGGTGTGGCCACAAGGCAGCAATAGGAAGAATCCCTGCGGGGAAGGAACTATTCCCTGTGAACACCAGGATCTTGGTTGAGATGTATTCCAGTTTTGCAAGTAATAGCAGTGTGGACACTGGATGAAGAATCCGTGGGATAGCTCTGTATGCCTTCTTACAACTGTACATGATTCTACAAATATCTTAAACATAATAATAAATTTAATTTCTAGAAGGCCTTAACTGGTTACTCAATGAGAAGATGCCTCTTGGGCAGGGCTCCCTTTTAAAGCTATACAGTGATGTATTTATTTTACAATTTCCAAATTAAAATTTATTTTTTAGTTTAACAAATGTTTATTGAGTACTTATTACAATCTAGACATAGTGCTAGTTTCAATGGTTCAATGGGATAATAAATGCAAAGTTGTATTCTAGGGAATTGCAATCTATGGAGAGAGACAGGTGTGCACACTAACTATGTTCTAAGGCAAGTAACAGCAAATGTGATGGTTAAAAATCAGAAGAAAATATGAAATAGCATGAAAAGGGTAGATTGTCTACACCTGTGGGTTAGACATGTTACAGGAGTTGGGTGTGGAGGAGACAAGATGGTATGACCTGAACAAGCTTAAAACGATAGGAAGATTTCCTTAATTAATTGGATAAATATTTGCATTGTGTTAGGCTGATTGGCTAATGGATGAGAAAATCTGGATTGTACTGAAATCCTTGTATGGTGTTTAATATTTGTCAATTTCTATTCACGGCAACAAGTAACATGTGCCGACGGCAATGTGCTGTAAATTCCCTTCTAATTCTCAGAGAAGGAAAGCTGGCAGCCTCTTTTCATGTACAGGTTTCAGGGTAAATTTGGTGTCCAAAAACCATGTTAGTGACTGTCCAGCACTCAGACATCCAGGTGGGCGATTAGGACAATGAGCCAAACAGAAAGCAACAATCACGTCTTTGTCAGCCGCCTGCCACAGTGCAGACAAAGGGCAAGATGGAGGCTGGCTCCCTGGTGTTTCATTTTGCCTGTGGAACAGGCACAGGCTGAGGGGCAGGTGGAAGGGCACAGAAGGGCAGGGGATCAAATTATTGCTGAGACCAAACAAAAGCTTCCTTCCTTTTCCTGAACCTGGGGCCATGGGAGAAGGGGAAAGGCTACCCATGGAAAAGTATCAAAGTGGATAAATCACCTGAGACAACCTAAGGCGACCTGGGTGGAGGAGGCTGGGCCTGGGGACAAAGATGTGGATGAGAGTATGAGCAGGTCGGCTGACAGGGGCTGAGACTTTGATTGTAACCCTCTCCCTCCCCAAAACTGTGATGCTCTGGCTGTGGTGTAGGGAGGCCTGTCAGTCAGACAAAGCCTTGTAATTGGCTGTGATTGGGCCTGAAAGATCATACAAGAGAGTGGGGCCAGGAGCTAGTTTTGTCAGTGGCCAAATAGCATTTCCACTTCAGAAAAATCTGTTTGAGTCTCATAGCTATATCTGTAAGTTTTTACTGAACCAATTAAGTAGTAGAAAAATACTCTGGTTTAATATTTCTAGTGTCAGGCTAGGTCTGGACATGATTAGGCATTTTTTCATTCATTTTATTTTTCTAGCAATGGATTAAGTAATTTAGAATCTAATTTGGATAAACAGATATGCATCAAATCATATTAGCAATTCCAGTCTTCCAAACCATCCTGGCAGAGTAACAAGGGCCATTGGAAGTTGTCACATCCAGAACACTCAGGGTGCCTCCTGCCCTTTCTTGAAATGTTTCAGTTTTGGTATACCATTGACCCTTCTAATATAGACACTTCCAGTGTGGACAACATAATAATTGCAGATGACATGACTTTAGTATTCGTGTTTCAGGTGAATTTATAGCAGGAAGATTATTTAAAATTGGTCATTAAATATACTTCTGTATCACCCCCAGCCTAGTAATAATCATGGCTAGTACCAGATGGTTGTTAGCCAGAACCAGAACTTAATTTAGAAATAAGAACGAGAGAATATTGATTTTTTTTCCTGGTGTGTTTCAAGCATCCTCATATATGTGCTCAATAAATACATTCTGGGATGCAGGAAATCCTATCCCCAAATGTGGCACCTTGAAATACTGAGTATTTTAGACTGAAAGAAATCGAGAAAACTGCAGCAGATGCAGGACGGTATCCCTGACCCTCTTGTCACCTTTTCTCCTCTGAAGCCAGCCATAAAACCTAGGATTCCTCTCCCCCCACTTCCTTCCATAAAGCAAGCATTAGAAACCAGAATTCCCTTGGTTCCTTCTTCCTTGAAGTAGACCCTAAACCTAGGAAAGCCGCTCTCTGACCTTCTCCCCAGCATTCCCTGAAGATGCTCATGTGACAGGTGCCTGCCTTATAACATGAAGGAATGAATGTCACACAGAGAGGCCAGGAAGAATCAGAGTAAACAAGGCTTCCTAAGCTCCTCTCCCCATTTATTGCTATTAGATCATATCATACCCTTTCATCCTCTAGTCAAGTCCATAAAAATAGTTTTCCCTGGGTCTTTGTGTTTTCATTTCTGAGAACTATTGTGTAACATAGAATTTATATTAGATACATTTGTATGTTTTTTTCTTATTAATTTTTTTGTAATGGAGTCTCAGCTATGGGTAAGGAAAGGATGTTACATTTGCACCCTTTAGTGAAATGAATTAAAAAAAACTGGGGTAACATTGGCATAGAGTTGGTTATGTACTTTATATTGAACGTGAAATGTAGGCTTTTCTTCTCTTACCAATTCTGGCCTAGGTCTCTGTCAAAGACTTGTTTTTCCATCTAAGATAATATATTCCCTGTTCCACAAGTGGTCTTTTATATAATTTAAAATTCCTTTAATTTACCATGGAAGACGTTTCTAATTTCTTAATATGTAGCTCTGTGTGAATAGTATCAATCTTACTAAACATTATAGCTAAGATGCCTGGGATATAGTAGATGCTGAATAATTTGAAGGATCAATTTTAGATACATACTATTTCCAAAATGAAATATATTTTTAATATTTCAAACACTATATTTGAAAATCCCCATGAAAGCATTTTATCTCCATATGTTCCTGTTAATCTTATTTTATTTTGATGAATGTACATCAATTGATGAGTCTATAATTATATCAATCCTTTGACAAATATATTACATTGTTAGATAAATTATTCTTCCCTCTTCACATGCTAGCTTTTGAGTATCCAACCTATGATAAATATATGTGTATAAATGAAATGTTAAAAGGATATACAATTTGTGATTTTGCCATATTTATTTACAGGCCTCCCTGAGCCAAATGTTCATTCTGATGTTTTAAAATATCTTGAATTTTCCGGCAATAAAAAAAAAAAAAGGAAAAGAGAACAATGTTTAAAGTGGATGATGTTTTAGTTGTTGATGTAAATCAAACCTTATAATACCAAAAGAAAAACTTTTGTCAATATCTCCTATGTGACCTTGGTTGTCTAACATTTATGCTTTTTTGTTTTGTTTATCAGGATTACTGAAGTTTTAACCACAAAAACAGTTAGTATTATTTAGCTTTTGTTGTACCTGGAGTCTGATAGAAACTGCGTATGTATGTATGTGCATACGTGTGTGAGTGTGTATCAAACTGATATGTCTCTCTACACACACACACACATATATATGTAAAACCTATACACCACATATAAACACATAAATATCTCACAGTGCTTTATCCTCATACACGTGGTTTAAAAGAGCTTTAAAACTGAAAGAATATCCCTTTGGTGCATTTGTGCTGGAAATTCTACTTTTTGACTTTCGCTGTCCACGTACAGTCCTGTGGTGTCTGGGCTGTCAGTCTTCAAACTGGCTTCAGATCATGCGTGAATTGTGACTGCAGAAAAGTAGGAAATAAACTCATGGATGAGTACACACGAAGGAGCACGGTTAAAGTGTAAACCAAGCACTTGTATTTCCACAGTCCTACTTGCAAGCACATACTAGAAGGGAAGTAATGAGGGAAGTAATGATAAAGAATCCTTATAAAAAGAGGTATCTTTTTAGTGTTTTTGTTTCTCTGGATTTAGTTTTATTTTGATTTTTTGGATGGTATAGAAATACTGATTTTTTTTCCTTTTGGTTATATGCCAACAGAATTGCTGGATCATATGGCAGGTCCATTTTTAGTTTTTTGAGGTACTTTTATGTTGTTTTTCATAATGAGTGTACTAATTTCCCACCAGAGTGTACAAGCAGTCCCCTTTCTCTGCAAATTTAACAGCACTTGCTATTTTTTGCCCTTTCCATGATAACTATTCTAACTGGGGTGAAATGATACTTCACTGTGGTTTTGATTTTCATTTCCTTGATGATTATGGATGTTAAGCAATTTTTTCATAAATCTGTTGGCCATTTGTATGTCTTATTTTGAAAAATGTCTATTATGGTCTTTTCCTCAATTCTTTTTTTCTGAGATGGGTTTCAGTCTGTTTCCTCAGCTGGAGTTCAGTGGCATCATCATAGCTCACTGTAATCTTAAATTTCTGGGCTCATATAATCCTCCTACCTCAGCCGTGCATGTCACCATCTCCAGCTAATTTTACTTTTTATTGTTTGCAATGATGGTGTCTTGCTATGCAGCTCAGGCCTGTCTCTAGCTCCAAGTCTCAAGTAATCCTGCTATGTTAGCCTCCCAAAATGCTAGGATTACAGGTATGACCCACTGTACCCAGATTTTTCCAATTTTGAATGGATTATTCATGTTTTGCTATTAATTTGTTTGAGTTTGTTATATAGTCTAGTCATTAAGTCCTTGTGGGATGGACAGTTTGCAAATATATTTTCTATAGGTTGTCTCTTCACTTTGATTTTTTTCTCTGTTGTATAGAAACTGTTTTAGTTGATGTAATCCCATTTGTCTGTTTTGCTTTTGTTGCCTATACTTTTGAGGTCTTACTTAAAACATCTTTGCCCAGATAAATATCCCAAACATTGCCCAATGTTTTCTTTTGGTAGTTTCATAGTTTCAGATCTTACATTTAAGTCCTTAATCCATTTTGATTTAATATTTGTATATGGTTCAGGATGGGGATCTATTTTCACTTTTTCACATAGGGATAGCCCATTTTTCTAGAATCATTTATTAAAGTGACTGTCCTTTTCATAATTTGTATTCTTGGCATTTTTGTCAGTAGTAATTAGGTTTTCTATTCTGTTCTATTGGTCTTTGTGTCTGTTTTTATGCTAGTACCAGGCTATTTTGGTTACTATAACTTTGTAGTATAACAAAACATCAGGTAGTTTGATGCTTCCAGCTTTCTACTTTTTGCTCAGGATTGCTTTAGCTATTCCGGAGGTCATTTCTCATCCCTTATAAACTTAGGATTTTCTATTTCTATGAAGAATGCCACTGGTATTTTGATAGAGATTATATGAAATCTGTAGATCAAGTTTTGTTTATTTTATTTACTTTTTTTCTCTTCTATGTATTTCCAATAGTCTATCTTCAAACTCATCAATTATTTTTTTTGATCAGTTCTGCTGTTGATGTTCTTGCTTACATTTTTCATTTCTTTCATTGTATTTTTCACCTCTAGGACTTCTGTTTGATTTTCAAAACTTATTTTCAATATCTATGTTAAATTTATCTGATTAATTTCTGAATTGATTCCCTGTGTACTCATGAAGTTCATTAAGCTTCTTTAAAATAGTTGTTTTGAATTCTTTGTGTGAGAGTTCACTAGCTCCATCGTTTTAAAGTCAGTCTCTTGCACCTTACTTTGCTATTAGGTAAGGTCATTTTCCCTAAATATCTTGATGATTTGGGGTATGCAATGATGTCCATACATTGAGGGATTAGGTAGTTGGTTAAGTCTTAGCAATCTGGTTTTGTTTGTAATTTTTCATAGGGTCTTCCAGGGGCTTTGGTCATAACACTCATCTAAGTATTTGGAAAAGCTCTTAGCTCAGGTTTGCTATGAGTCTCATGAGGACTCCAAGGTTGATGTGACTTATCATCCCAGTTGGTCTTTGGAGAAGACCAAATGGTGATACTGGGACTGTGTGAGAATCCTGGCCAAGGACCCAAGTCCAGAAAACTGTCCCAGTGGCCCAGAATAGCATTCCTCCTAGCAAGTCCCTGCAGACATGCAATTAATTCTCTGACTACAGCAGAAGGGCTGGAGCTGTGATTGGGTTCCCTTGGGATTTTCTGTGGGATGGAGGCTAGAGAGCCTGGTCTTAGAGGAGCAAGCATCTTTCACTAATCCCTGAATATGTGGGATAATTCCCTGACTATAGTGGGAGGGTCTGGAGCTGAGATTGGGTCCTTTGGGGATCTGCTGTGGCATGGAGATTGGTGAACCTTTCAGGGAGGCTAAGACTCCCAAAGTGCAAGATATGAGTGAGTCTCCCTGAGTCCCTATGTGAGTAGCTCTGAGCTGGGACCTCAGCTGACAGAGGCTGGAGCCAAGCTGCAGAGCAACTTTCAGCCTCACTGCTAAGACTGCTGTTAGTGAGGTGAACAATCCCTTTTACGAAGTTACTAGTGTGCATGAATCCTTAGGAACACCTTGGCAAAAGGTTTTGTTTGCAAGTTCAAGGTCAAGTGGGGCTATAATTAAGACCTTTGGAGAAGTTGGTTTTTTCTGGGCTTGATGCTGATAGCAAGCTCGGTAGATCAGTTACTTGGGCTCTGGTCTGTACTCTCAAAATGAATCCTGTGGCTCTTGCAGAGAGACATTTGAGTGTGGATGGATACACAGTTCTTGGAGGAGGATATAACCATCTATTTGACCATCTTTGTGAAATCATTACTTGTCTCATCAATATGCCATTATATCCCGGAAACCCGTCTTATTTTTTTTTTGCAGTTTTTGGCCGGGGCTGGGCTTGAACTCGCCAGCTCCGGCATATGTGGCCGGCGCCCTGGAAACTCATCTCTTATCTACTATTAGCAAAAGGTTGAAATTCTAAGTGGCAGATTCCTCTTCTCTTTTCCTGAACAGGGTACATAAACAAATCTATAGAATTAGTCCTATTATCTCAATATTAATTGTGTCAGTATTCTTTGACAAGGGCATTATATGCTATTGAAAAAAAAGGAAAAAATTCTGAGATGAATTTATTTTTCTGGAGACCTAACTTCTTTTCAGAATTAAAAGCATTTAAAAGAATAAGTTTATACAAATACTATAATGCTTATAATTTGAAAGAGAAAATCACTATTCTTCAGTTGAAATTTTTTAATAGAATGAAGGATTATTAGAACAGCTATTAGAGAAAAATTTTTGGAAATAAGCTTTATCTTTTATACGATATGATTGTCTATCCTGGTCTAAATCCAGTAACAGGAAGAATGTTGTATAAACAAAGCAGGAATATTCAGCATCTGAATAACATTGAAAAGGCAATCTGTCTAAAATTGTCTTAATTTCTTATTGTCTTTACTTCCTCCATTTTTTTGCTTTATTCCTAAAATATTACTTTTAGTTTTCATTCACAATGTGTTTTGATAAAAGATTATTCCTTCCCTCTATACTATTTTTTCCCAAGCTCTCCCTTCCTCAACATTTATTCTCTTTCTTCCATTGCTAAAAAAGTATTTAAAGTAGTAAGTCTTCTAAGAATCCCTGGTGACATCATTGTAAATAATATTTTAAAGGTTATTTCTAGCTCTTAGTTAAATGTTATTAAGCCTTTAGGGAAAGTGATGAGGATATTCAGTAGTACAGAGTAGGAGCCTTTTAAGTATGATGAAATTTCAAGTATGAAATAATTAGCAGGAAATAATACTTCTGATGACTAATAAGGTAAACTAAAATGACTGCTAGTTTACTTCTCAAATCTGAAACCAGAAATAGAAAAGAGAACAACACTGATGAATTCTATGGCCTAAGACAAAGGTTAACAAACTCCTCTAAAGAGAGAAGACATTTGGGATTCCATCTGCAGTGGAGACACTGGGAGTTGAAGTCTGAATAGAATTAGGTGTCACAAACTGGGTGAGAGCTTTATAGCTGAGCCTTTTTCTCTCTCCTACTTAACTCATGGGGGATGGTTTCCTATACCTGCTCTAGTGATGCCAGAGCAGAATCAGCCAGAGATGTCAGGGTGACATCATTACAATGTTGGGGTCCAGCTGAGGTAGAGAGTAGATAATATCTAAAGCAAATAAGTGGGATAACCCCTAAGAATTTTGTTCTCCCATCCCTTTATCTAAGTGATTTTAATCCCTTTAATCAAATGAAACAGCTCAAAGAATGGTGCCAGGAATCAAAAAAGATATACATGTACTCTTATAAATTAAAAAAAGAATTAATTGAAATAGAAATAATTAGATAAATTAACAACATAACACATTTATCTGATAAATATTTGTTTATTTTTATCATGTTAAAAGTATAGCATCATAAAACTGAAAAGACAACTCAGAGGATGAAGAAAACTTCTACGAAACACCTGTCTGATTATTTCATCATATATGTGACAGAATATTTAAAGAACTCTTCAAACTGAGCCAATTAAAAATGAGTCTATATAGACATTTTTTCAAAGAAGAAATGCAAATGCCAGATAAGCACATAAAAAATGTTCAAACTCATTAGATATAAGAAAAATGCAAATTAAAGCCAACAGGAGATAGATACCACTTCACATACACTTGGATGGCTACAAGAAAGATGATAACAAATGTTGAGGATGATGTGGAGAAATTACAACCTTCATAGTTAGCTGTTGGGAATGAAAAATGATACAACCACTTTGGAAAACAGTCTGGCAGAATGTTTAAACATGCTTATACGTGGAGTTTCCATATAACTCAGCAGTTCTGTTCCTAAGTGTGTGTGTGTGTATATATATATATATATATATATAATAATGAGAACACAGATCCACACAAAAATTTTTCATGAATATTAAGTATTAAGCAGAACTGGTCATAATAGCCAAAGAGTATAAATGACACAAACATTGATCAACCAATGAAGGAATAAAATGTAAACTATCCATACAATGGGATATTATTCTGCAATAAAAGTAAATGAAATACTTAAGTCATAGTATTGCATGGATGAACCTTCTAAACATTATACCAAGTGAAAGAAGCCAGTAGCAAAGACGAAATATGACATGATTCTACTTTCTATGAAATGCCAGAGGCAAATCTATGGAGGCAGAGAAGAAATCAGGGTAGTCCAGACTTGTGGTAGTTGGAGGCAAATAGGGAGTGAGTGTGAAGGGTATGGGAATTCTTTTTAGTATGATGAAAACATTCTAAAGTAAATTGTGGTGATGGCTGCAAGACCGTGAAATACTAAAAATTCATCGAGTTCTATACCTTTAAAGAATGAATTGTATATTGTGAGCGTTACATCTCAATTAAGTGTTATTTACAAAAACACTAAGATAAATGGATAAAACAAACAAGGAAGTTAGTGATGCGGGAAATTAGGTGAAGAATTCTCACAGAAGGGATGGCACCTGTGGCTCAAAGGAGTAGGGCGCCAGCCCCATATGCCGGAGGTGGCGGGTTCAAACCCAGCCCTGGCCAAAAACTGCAAAAAAAAAAAAAAAAAAAGAATTCTCACAGAAGGCATCAGGGGGATTAGGGATGGATTAAAAGATGGAAATTATTGAAGATATGATAGATAGACTTGACTAGGCCAATATTCAGCTATAGGAGTCCTAGAAAAAGAGGGTAAATTTTTGATAGACATATCTGGGTACAAGGGGAGATGGAAATAAGAAGATAAAGTATTCAAAGATACTCGTTTTATATAAAGAGGTAGTTCAACAAACTAAGAGGACAATAGCCATAAACATGAGTATGAGTAGTAGTAAAAAGATATCAATAAAATCACAAGAATTAAAGTAAAATGAATAATCAACTTTCAGTTAAAAATGATATCTTTAGAAGAAGAAAATAAAGGAAAAAATAGAAACAAAAGTAAAAGGTAAAAGAAAATGTAAAGTAGGATGTCAGAAATAAATTCCCATAAAATAATAATTATAATAAAAATGTTGATTAGACTCAACAATTAAAAAGCAGAAATTCCCATATTAGATGCTAAATCAAAAACATGATCCAGAAAAATATTTATCATGAGTGATATATTTAGAATTATAAAATGAAAAAGGATTAGAAATGAAGGATGAACTTAAGTTCAGCTTTAAACTCTAACATGTTTTTTAAAATCTGTCATTTGATATCAGGTTTTGTCTCAGATTTTGGAAGGACAAATAGCTGACTACTCACCTCAATGCCATTCTGCCATCCCATCTTGATTTATAGTCATATAAAATTTTCAAACAAGATGAAATACGAGGTTTCACACATCTAAAAGATTGCTTGAGGGAAATGCATTCTTTAACACCAACTTACCAGAACGTATTAACAATGAAGTCTGCCTGCATAAAAAGTAGGTTGGTTGCTGGTAGCCGCTGAAATATCTCTGCCTTGAAAGTTCAGATATTTCTTTCATGAGTTCAGCTGCACAGGTGTTTTTGTCAAGAAGATTTGGAATCAATTTTACTTTTTATATATCTATTGAGCATCTCTATATATCTGTACATTTTATTTGCAATGATCTTAAATATGCATTTTTAAATATTTAGAAACCTACAGAGCACACAAAACCTTTGTGGAATTGCATAGTTTATATTACAAGATCACCTTGTCTAAATCTAGATTTAAAAGAGTGACGTGTTTTTAATTTGGTCATACAACTCGTTGGCAATGTTACCATTACAAGCGGAAAAAGCTTGACATCAGACGCTCTTGCTTGTTCATGAGCTCTCCAGTGAAAATTGGGCATCCATTTCAGCACTCCAAGCGTTCAGTATCCTACTTGCCAGAGCAGGCTAGCAGTGCTAAGAAATGGCTTCTACAGCAAAAAGTCAGACTTTTAAAATTTGATTGCTAAATAAAATTGGAATAGAAATTATCATTTTAACTGAAATATCAGACTATCACATTTGTTATTTGATGGTAACATTTTTTTGTTTTTTTTCTTTTGCAGGTTTTGGCCAGGGCCGGATTTGAACCCACCACCTACGGTATATGGGGCCGGCACCCTGCTCCTTTTTTGAGCCACAGGTGCCGCCCTTGATGTGAAATTTGACTTTTGTCTCAGACTTGGTCAAATGTTAGTTTTTCATATATGTATTCTTATTTGGTAAAATTATACATTCAGTTTATCTCTGCAAATAAATAATGGAAAACACATTTCACCTAATTATCATTCAAAAGAAAATCTAGGGTACCAGTTTTAAAATCAAACTATTAAAACCTTTATACCTGGTTAAAAATGATATTCTTTTCAAGCACACATTGTTTAGTCAAAAAAGTGGGCATGTTTAAAGTTGCAAATATAGTGAAAAATATGACCAAAAATATCATGCCTTTTTTTTTGTTTGTTTGTTTCTTTTTGAGACAGAGTCACAAGCTGTTACCTTGGGTAGAGTGCTGTGGCATCATAGCTCATAGCAACCTCATACTCAGGCTCCTGCCATCCTTTTGCCTCAGTTTTTCTATTTTTAGTAGAGATAGCATCTTTTTGTTCAGGCTGGTCTCAAATTCATGAGCTCAAGCAATCCACCTGTCTCAGCCTCCCAGAGTGCTAGGATTATAGGCATCAGCCACAGCGCCTGACCTATCATGCCATTTTAAAAATCCATAATGCAATAAAATTTTAAATAAAGAATTGATAACTAAAAAATGCTATATATCTGAAAACTGAAATAATACAGAAACATTGGGTTTAAAGAAAATGGGAAGTTATAAATATTGAAATTGAATAGCAGTGAAAGCACTGTCAAATAGTGCAAGACAGATAAAACAATAGGTAGAGAGAAAGGTGTATTCATAGTTTAGCTTTGAAAAGATTGAAAACAAAAGAACCAAGTATTCAACCCCACAAACAATAGCAAGCAAGTAAACTCAAAAAAAAAAACAGAGAAAAATGTTGAACTAATATAAAAAATTGAACATTGGTTTTTCAAAAGGAATCACTAGTTAGGCAATCAAGACAGATTGAAAAATGTAAGTAAACAAAGTATAGAATGTTAAGAAAGAACTAGTCAGACATTAGGAAAAGTCAAACTTGCTAAAAATATTGAGCACTATAAAAAATTTGAAAATTAGAAAAAACAAAAACATTTCTTTCAAAATACATGCCAAAATTTTCATGAGAAGAAATAAAAACTGTGCTGAGACAGGTGACAATCAGCGTCTAGATGCTGTGCTCAGACAGGTGACCATCAGCCTCCAGACACTGTGCCCAGACAGGTGACCATCAGCGTCTAGACACTGTGCCCAGACAGGTGACATCAGCGTCCAGACACTGTGCTCAGAGAGGTGACCGTCAGTGTCCAGACACTGTGCTCAGAGAGGTGACCGTCAGCGTCCAGACACTGTGCTCAGACAGGTGACCGTCAGCTTCCAGATGCTGTGCTCAGACAGGTGACCATCAGTGTCCAGACACTGTGCTCACAGAGGTGACCATAGGCGTCCAGACACTGTGCTCAGACAGGTGACCGTCAGCGTCCAGACGCTGTGCCCAGACAGGTGATCATCAGCGTCCGGATGCTGTGCTCAAACAGGTGACCGTCAGCCTCCTGACATTGTGCTCAGTGAGGTGACCATCAGTGTCCAGACACTGTCCTCAGACAGGTGACCATCAGTGTCAAGACACTGTGCTCAGACAGGTGATCATCAGCGTCCAGACACTGTGCTCAGAGAGGTGACCGTCAGCGTCCAGACACTGTGCTCAGAGAGGTTACTGTCAGCATCTAGACACTGTGCTCAGACAGGTGACCGTCAGCGTCTAGACACTGTGCTCAGACAGGTGACCATCAGCGTCCAGACACTATGCTCAGACAGGTGACCGTCAGCGTCCAGACACTGTGCTCAGAGAGGTTACTGTCAGCGTCCAGACACTGTGCTCAGAGAGGTTACTGTCAGCGTCCAGACACTGTGCTCAGACAGGTGACCGTCAGTGTCCAGACACTGTGCTCAGACAGGTGACCATCAGCATCCAGACACTGCTCAGACAGGTGACCATCAGTGTCCAGACACTGTGCTCAGACAGGTGACCATCAGTGTCCAGACACTATGCTCAGACAGGTGACCATCAGCTTCCATACACTGTGCTCAGACAGGTGACCGTCAGCGTCCAGACACTGTGCTCAGGCAGCTGACCATCAGTGTCCAGACACTATGCTCAGAGAGGTGACCATAAGCATCCAGACACTGTGCTCAGACAGATGACCGTCAGTGTCCAGACACTGTGCTCAGGCAGGTGCCATCAGCGTCCAGACTCTGTGCTCAGGCAGGTGACCATCAATGTCCAGACACTGTGCTCAGACAGGTGACCATCAGCGTCCAGATACTGTGCTCACACAGGTGACCATCAGCGTCCAGACACTGCTCAGACAGCTTACCATTGGCGTCCAGACACTGTGCTCAGGCAGGTGACTGTCAATGTCCAGACACTGCTCAGACAGGTGACCATTAGCGTGCAGACACTGTGCTCAGAGAGGTGACCGTCAGCGTCCAGATGCTGTGCTCAGGCAGGTGACTGTCAGTGTCCAGACACTGTGCTCAGACAGGTGACCGTCAGCTTCCAGACGCTGTGCTCAGACAGGTGACCGTCAGCGTCCAGACGCTGTGCTCAGGCAGGTGACCGTCAATGTCCAGACACTGTGCTCAGACAGGTGCCATCAGCATCCAGACACCTCTGCTTGGAGCAAACTACTCCTCGAGCAACATTGGGAGGCCTCGTGGATCTTCCACTGCGCACTTCACACACAGTACCTTGTGTCTCAAACTTATCACCGATGCGAGTAATTGGAAGTTCTGTTGCATATTGGCGTCTCCCTTGTCATCGTACTTCCACAGCTTTCTGGAATTTCAAGTACCACTTCAAAATGGCCTTGCACTCCTCCAGTAACATCCACGCCTCCACCATTTTCTGATTGTTGTGCTTGTCCCATGGTGACATTAGCATTCATTCGATTAACACCATCTTTTAAACAAATGTCATAGTGCACATTACTATGGTTGTTCAATTCAATGGTGAAAAGTAATACATAGCTAAGATCTCTTAAAATGTGTATACGTTTTTTGGCACCTTCAGTATATATACACACACTTATAGTTATATATAAAAATATATACACTGAAAATCTATTTTTTTTATTTTCAAATGATATGATTATCTACATAGCAAGTCCAAGAGAATCAAGGTATTAGAGCTAAAAAGGGTTTGCTGAATATAAAATAGTATTACAAATATGTTTAGTATTCTTCTGGTCTATTTAGTAGGCAACTAAAAACTATAATTGAGGAAAACAGAAACTGATCAATGAAAACTTGGGAACTTAGACATTTGGTCTCTTGTTCCTAATGTGACTATTAAGAGAAAACTATTAGTTCACTTAATGAATATTTATTGGTAAATAAATACTGTAAAGCACCACCCTAGGTGATTAGCATGTATGAATGAAGTTTTCAAAAAGACAAAAATATTAGCCTTACTTCAAGGGAGCAACCTAGTAAAATGAGCATGGTGTGTACCGAACAGAGTACATTTGTATGCTTACAAGTGATGCCATAATAAAGCACATTTTTCTTGAAAATATTGTTTTTGAAACTACGTTTTTGGCCCCAGATGCACAAAACAAAATGTTATTTGTTTTCCTCTTGAAAATACTATCATAATAATGTTCTTTAAAATACATATACAATTATCTGACACCAGTTCAGCATTCCTTGTAAACTTACAGCCAGTAGTGAGTGGTACATGTAGGCTTCTTAGGCAGAAAATGGAAAACACAGTTCTTCATTATGAGACCTTTAAAAACTAGCTAACGAGATAAAACACAAACATCTGAGGCAACATGATAACAATTACAAAAAAGCATAATCCTGCAGTAAAATCTCTTAATGGGAGCTAAGAAGAAGTAAGCCAATCTATATTGTTTAAATGCTCTATATAAATTTTTCTTCCAAGTATATAAAACAACTCACACTAGGCTAAATAATACTCCATAAACTAAAGTGTGCTAAATAATATATAAAGAAGAATGATTTAATTTCAAAATATTAAGTCACATGTGCAGACATATTTAATATTTAAATATTAAATATCTTAAATATTAAATTCTGAAACCATGTCCGGTATCCTGGTTAGATAGTCAAAGCCTGGTCTTTGACGTGAGTGTTGTCATTTAGGTGCTGGTTCCTCAAAAGCCTATCCTCAAGTATGTTCGTATTCTTTGTTTAGATGTATTTCTACTCCTCCAATAACCGTTTTTAGGGAAAAGTCAACATTAGCACCAACTCTTTCTAGATAATAATTCATCATATTATAGTGAAATCTAATCAAGAGAACTTTTATTTCATATAAATTAAGGCTGTACAATATAGAAGCTCTGTATGATTTTAGACTAACATCTCCAGTTGCTTTCAGTATAATGATCTTGATAAAAAAACATTCTCTCATTCCACATAGATTTAATGAGCAAGTAAAGCCAGTTATTGGATTATTCTTTCCTAGTTTCAATCATGCGCCTATAAACTAATCAGAGTGGGGTGGACAGAGATATCCTAATTTAGCGTTTTTGGCTTTTTTATTTTTTTTTTCCAGAGACAGAGTCTTACTCTATCGCCCTCAGTAGAGTGCCGTGGAGTCACAGCTCACAGCAACCTCCAGCTCTTGGGCTTAAGCGATTCTCTTGCCTCAGCCTCCCAAGTAGCTGGGACCACAGGCGCCCGCCACAACGCCCGGCTAATTTTTGATGCAGTTCAGCCGGGGCCAGGTTTGAACCCACCACCCTTGGTATATGGGGCCGACGCCCTACTCGCTGAGCCACAGGTGCCGCCTGATATCCTAATTTAGCATTTGTTGATTTCTGTGATTTAAAAACCTTCTTTGTCACCAATTTCAAACTACCAATGGTTTATTAGACTTTCTTAATATTTACAGAATTTCCCTAATACTTATGATCCAGCACGCTACAGTTTATATTTTAAAAGTGTACTTTTTTCATCATCTCTTGGAGTTACATCATCATTTTCCACTGATTTCTAGAGAGAGGTGTGGAGATAATGTTCTTTATAGACAACTAAAGTATCAAAATTGTCTTATTTTTTATAAGTTTTGCCAGGAAAGAAAATCTGCAAATCTCATATGAGATATTTGAAACCTCTCCATCTATGAAATCATACCCTGAACAACTGTTTGTATTTAAAACCAATTTTGAATTTTGTGAGAAGATACACAGAGAGGTTTTAGATTTGCTAATGTGTTTTGCGATTCACTGAGACTATTTTCATACTTCAGAGAGTAGCCTGATCTGAGAAAAGGCTTTATCTTGTCAGTATCCTCCAGCCAAATTCATTTTTCTCAAATGCTCTCTTTATGTTAGCTTTGAAAACACCTTCACTGCTTCATGAAAACTCAGCACCACTTGTTGCAAAGCGTCTTGAACTTGGCTTATCTGAGATGCCACAGTGTCGTTTATTTGTAATGGGGATGCTAGTCAGTGCTGGTGCTATTTGTGTCATGAGTTCCCTTGATGTTTTTTCATCAGGCTTCTCTGGGGCCCTTTGGAGGAACTTGGGTAGTGCTACAAACAGGTAGCAGTGTGCTGGGTTTGAGCTCGGGGAGTCTTGAAAGCAGGAGGATCTATAGAAAGTTCGCCTGCAGTTCCAGCTGTCTGCCTCCTTTGTGCACAGACAAGGAAGCCTGGCATCCAGATTCTGTCAGTTTTCAGGAAAGACTGTGGGAGATACATACTTTTAAACTGAAAAACCAGTTTCACATTAAATATCTTAAGATACTTGTCATTTGGTCTCATAAATCTTAATAGGCCTTATTTTTTCTTAGAGAAAATAAGTATGTGGACATGTCCTAACACACTGTAGGCAGGCGAAGATTTAGGAAGATTAACAGGAGGAAAAATAGTTTTGATAAAATATTAAAAATGAAGTAACATCAAAAAAATACACTTAAAGTGTCAATTTTTGATATATCCAGGGCCATGAACATGTAACATATGTTGAAAGCTCAGAGAACCAGAACCCTGGAGGAAATGCATTTATTTGATGTATTATGGTATAAAATAAGTTAAGGTGCTGAGGGAAGGTATGATCTCATGGGAATGGGTTTGAAAGTATTTGTACTCACTAGATTAAAGATTTAAACTTAAGACATGAAATTATAGAAATACTAGAAGAAAGTGCAGGGAAAACTCTTGAAGGAAT
>CAUYRH010148887.1:0-14175 GCA_963574655.1 Perodicticus potto
GAGGCAGGAGACTCTCTTGAGCCCAGGAATTGGAGGTTGCTGTAAGCTGTGATGCCACAGCACTCTATCCAGGGTGACAGCTTGAGGCTCTGTCTCAAAAAAAAAAAAAAAAAAGTGCAAAGATACAAAAAAAAAAAAAACAGGGAACTAAATATACGTCAAAAAGGAAACTTGTTGACCATGAGAAGCCAAAACAAGAAAGCAGAGCCTGGCTTTGTTTGAGCTCAGCTGGGAATGTTGCTATGGGATGACTCAAATTCTTTTGCAGTGCTTGATTAAGGGTTGAAAAGAAATTTTAGCATGCAAGGAAATTTGCAACAATACTTCAAGAATGAATGTAAAGAGAAGGAGGCAAACAGCAGTGACCAAAAGACCACTGGGCCAGAAGATTCTAAAAGGCAGAGACCAACTCACTCTTTCACTTCCCTTCATCTGCCTGAAATTGTCTTCAAAGCCCAATCTCCTAGCTGCCCACTACCCCTCATGAGCGCCCTCCCCCTACACTACAAGACACCCTCACAACGCAGAGAGGATGGAGAGTTGTCTGTGGGCATGTTGGGAGCAGACATCAGTCAACCATACAGGGAGCCCCGGGATCCGGGTTTATAGGGGGAAGGAGCGAAAGAGGAGATGAAGGAATTGATGGGTGGGGTGCAGTGGCTCACATCAGTAATCCTAGCACCCTGGGAGGCCGAGGGGGAAGGATCCCTTGAAACCAAGAGTTCAAGACCAGCCTGAGAAAGAGCAAGACCCTGTCTCTACTAAAAATAGAAAAATTAGCTGAGTGCAGTGGTGGGCACCTGTAGTCCCAGCTGCTGGGGAGGCTGAGGTAGGAGGATCCCTTGAACTCAGGAGCTGGAGGTTGCATGATGTAACTAAGATGACTCCACGACCCTCCAGCCTGGGCAACAGATGAAGACTCTGCCTCAAAAAAAAAGAAAAAAGGAATTGACAGACAGGGAGACAACCTTTGTTTCTATTCTGAGGGAATCAAGAATGAATGGATTAACCCCTTCCTCTTAGTACACATGTCCACAGACTTCCTTTTCACCTATATCTCTATTGCTCAAGTAGATGCCAGGCCCTAGATGACCTTCCTTCCAGCCATCTAAATATAGGAATTTGATGGTTGTCTGGGAAGCCCCAGGAGCAATCCTCAAAGATTTCTACACCCCCAGCTATTCCGTCCAACCCGGAAGGTGGGTCAGTAGAACAGAGGGCAAAGGGGGCTTCTGGGAAGTGGAGGGTGTCACATGCCCCAGTGTGGCATTCAAAGCTAGGCATTTTTCTTATTTTCCTGCTTATAAATTAAAAAATAAAATTAAGCAGTAAGAAAAAGAGAAAAGCAACACTCTCCATAATCCCTGGGTGATTAATTTTGAGTGGGTCTTTTATTTTGTTAATTGAAACATATTATGTGTGTATGTATGTTTTTGTCCATGCTTATTAAATGTATACATTAATTGAAATAAATAAATAGGCTCGGCAACTGTGGCTCAACGGGCTAAGGCGCTAGCCACGTACACCTGAGCTGGCGGGTTCGAATCCAGCCCGGGCCCGCCAAACAACAATGGTGGCTGCAACCTAAAAATGGCTGGGCATTGTGGCAGGCGCCTGTAGTCCCAGCTGCCTGGGAGGCAGAGGTAGGAGACTCGCTTGAGCCCAGGAATTGGAGGTTGCTGTGAACTGTGATGCCACGGCACTCTGTCCAGGGTGACAGGTTGAGGCTCTGTCTCAAAAAAAAAAAAAAAGAAAGAAAGAAATAATGTGGGCTTGGCGCCTGTGGCTCAAGTGGCTAAGGCGCCAGCCACGTACACCTGAGATGGCAGATTTGAATCCAGCCTGGGCCCACCAAACAACAATGACGGCTGCAACCAAAAAAAAATAGCCGGGCATTGTGGCGGGCACCTGTAGTCCCAGCTATTTGAGAGGCGGAGGCAGGAGACTCGCTTGAGCCCAGGAATTGGAGGTTGCTGTGAGCTGTGATGCCACAGCACTCTATCCAGGGTGACAGCTTGAGGCTCTGTCTCAAATAAATAAATAAATAAAATGCCTAAGATAGCATTGCAGAGTCAATCATTTAGTACATCATTAGCCAGCAACTTTGAGCTTTTCCTATTGTAGACGTAGGGATTAGGGGGGAAAAAATATCTAACAGAATCTCTGTGTTCAAGACACATTTATTTCAGCAACAGGAAAACAGCAAGCCACCAGGCAAATAAAACAATAAATGCACTAAAAATCATTCATTGTTACTAATACTTTTACCCTTCCATTCCTTTAACTGTGAATTAGCATGCTATAATCTAAAGTTGCCATAAATTTTTTAACCATCCTCTTAGTCATGGACATGCATTCATCAGTTAGCTTACTTATTTCAAATAAATACTACAGTGACCGTCCATAAATATTTATGCTATTCACACAGGGCCAAGTACTGTTCCAAGATAAATCTCTCACAATAAAAGCACTGAGTCAAGGCTCGGCGCCTGTGGCTCAACGGCCTAAGGCGGCAGCCACATACACCTGAGCTGGCGGGTTCGAATCCAGCCCAGGCCCATCAAACAACAATGACGGCTGCAACCAAAAAATGGCCGGGCGTTGTGGCAGGCGCCTGTAGTCCCAGCTACTTGGGAGGCAGAGGCATGAAACTCGCTTGAGCCCAGGAATTGGAAGTTGCTGTGAGTTGTGGATGCCGCGGCACTCTACCCAGGGTGACAGCTTGAGGCTCTGTCTCAAAAAAAAAAAAAGCATTGAGTCAAGAGGTACTAGACACATTTTGTCCTTTAACAGAGGCCAACAAGTCAGTGTCAAAAAATCTTTAAATCTTTGCCAACCTACACTCCAAGGCAAGAGAAAGCCATGTTTCCCAGGTCTAGGTGCATGGGCCATGTCTTTCTTTCTGGTCAGCCCAATAGGCAACATAATGAATGATATGTATTTAATTATATATAAATATATAAATTATATATTTAAGTAAATAAATAAATTATATATATATAATATACACACATATATATATATTTGGAGACATGGTCTTCCCTCTGTCATCCAGGCTGGAGTACAGTAGCACAATCATAGTTCACTGTAGCCTGACGTCTTGGCCTCAAGTAATTCTCCCATTTTCTCAGCCTCCCAAGTAGCTGGGACTATAGGTGCCAGCCACCAACCCAGTTTTACATTTTGTATTCATAAGCAATCCACAAAAAGTAAAATTAACCCATTTAAAGTAAACTATTCGATTTCTTTCTCTTTTTTTTTTTTTTTTTTTTTTTTTTTTGAGTCTCACTCTGTCACCCTGGGTAGGATACTATGGCATCATAGTTCACAGCAACCTCTAACTCCTGGGCTCAAGGGATCCTTTCGGCCTCACCTTCCCGAGTAGCTGGGACTACAGGCACCCACCACAACTCACTAGTTTTTCTGTTTTTAGTAGAGATGGGGTCTCACTCTAGCTCAGTCTGGTCTCCAATTCCTAAGCTCAAGCAATCCACCCATCTTGGCTTCCCATCGTGCTAGGAGTACAGGCCTGAGCCACCTCTCTCAATCAACAATTTGATTTTTTTGCAATACTTACAGAGTTGAATAGCAATCAACGCGATCCCTTTTGGAACATTTTTATCCCCACCACCACCCCCGTCAAGAGAAACTTCATAGCTATCATCAGTAAGTCCCAATGTTCCCCTCCCCCCAGCCCCTGGCCATCACTAATCTACTTTCTGTCTCTATGGATTTGCCTACTCCGGACATTCCTTATAAATGGAATCATACAATATGTGGCCTTTTATGTCTAACTTCCTCCAGTAAGTGTCATGTGGTTAAGGTTTGTCCATCTTGTTGCGTGTTAACAGTGCTTCGTTCCTGTTTGTGATTGGGTCATATTCCGCTGTGTGTACATGTGACATTTCGTTCCTCCATCGGTCAGTTGATGGATGCTTTGGTTGTTTCTACTTTTTGGTTATTGTGAATAATGTTGCCATGAACTTTCTTGTATTCAAATTTATATTTTCACAAAATATTATCAGCGACCTTATCTGATTTATGCCTTCGTTGGCTCAATAAATAGTCATTATGCAAAGTCTTTGAAGGCAGGGATGTTGCTTTCGTGGTCACCACGATGGCTCCAGCATGGGTTGTACATAAAGTGTGACAATATGTGAGATAAGGAAGTTGATGGATATGGTACTTTTCATGATAGAACTCTAAGCAGCAGTTGAAAATAATGACTAGGGCTGTGATAACAACATCTATGTTTGATTTAATTCTGAATTTGATTGCCTGAGTCATCCCAGTTTCTTGGACCCCTGAGCCCATGCAGGCCATGACATGCAGGCAGCAAGTGTCCAACAGAGCAGAAGCACCTCAGAGAGACTGGACTGCTGTGAACCAAGCTCATGAGTCCCATAAATGAACCACGGGTAACAGTGCTGACTCCCCCCAGCCCTGTGTGCTAGAGCCCAATGTGGGAGAAACCCCACCCCACGCAGTAGCTACTCAACCATGAAAGGATTGATCAATCATTCAACACCTCCAGGGGGCAAAGACTGACTGCAGGGTAGGGTGGAAAAGGGTGTGTCCCAGTAGGGTGGACCTGGGTGGGCACAGCAATGAGGTTAGAGTGGTTATTTAAACCTGGGCCCTGTGGATACAGCCTCATGTTCAGGACACAGCGGGAGCAGCATGGAAGATCCTAATGATTCCGAGGGTGAGTCAGAGGCCAGACTCGGAGCTGGCAGGGATGGGGATGTGGGGGGCTTAGCTTACAGCCCAGGCTGAAGAGTGGACGGGGCAGTGGTGAGGGGGCTGAGCTTGAAGCCCAGGCTGCAGAGTGGACAGGGCTGCAGGGCGCTGAGTTTGCAGCCCAGGCTGCAGAGCGCTGATCCAGTCAGCCAGAGAAGGCCTAGGCTGGTCTAGGATGCCTTCCTGCCCTCTAGAGTGGGGAGAACTTGGTGGTATTTGGGAAATGAAATTATGCAAGTCAGCTGAGTAGATGACTGGGCACATGGTCCCCTCCAGCCAAGAGTCAGGGTCCCTGAGCCCTTGGACAGGAGGTGTATCAGGTGGAGGGCAGAGCAGACCTGAGGCACAGCCAGAGCTCCTCTGGGGTGAGGAGCCCACCAGCCCTCCTTCCCCAACAACACAGGCTGCTGTTATCACCACCATTTCAAAGGTGTGGACCCTGAGCCCAGAGAGGTGCGGGGTCTGGGCTGGGAGGTGGAGAGCTGGGTCTGACCCAGCTCTCCTGGAAGCCAGTGCGGCCCAGGGCAGCCTCCCCCCTTAGGACTCGAGCTGCTGGCCTGGCCCAGGGGAGGGAGTCCCTAGGGGGCTGTGGGCTGCCTTGGGACTCATCTGACCCTGTTCCCCTCCCTCCCTCAGGCGTCCCACTGCCCTCAGACACCCGGAGGAGGCAGCGTCAGGAGCGCACCTGCTACACCAAAGAACAGCAGAGCGAGCTAGAAAATCACTTTGAGATGAATAAGTATCCCACCCACGAGGACCGCCATGCCCTGGCAGAACGACTCAACCTGCAGGAGCACCAAGTGCAGGTCTGCCCCGCCTCCACCCTGTCTGCACCCCCTCCCCGAAATGACCAGAGCAGCCCCCCACCCATTGTCACTCTCCGGGTGCCTCCCACCCAGGAGAGGAACCGCCACTCCCTTCCCAGTCACAAACAGTGAAGGGATCCTGCCGGTGCGGACCCAGAGCTGCATGTCTTGTCCGGATTCAGCTGTAGTGTCACAAACCTGCTAACTGCGCCCCACACACACACACCCCGCCTCGCGCGTGGACCTCAGAGCTCCTCTGTGGCCCCAAGGACCCTCTCTCGCTGGAGCCCCCAGGGCTTCTTCTTTTTTTTTTTCGTAGAGACAGAGTCTCACTTTATCACCCTCAGTAGAGTGCAGTGGCGTCACACAGCTCACAGCAACCTCCAACTCCTGGGCTTAGGCGATTCTCTTGCCTCAGCCTCCCAAGTAGCTGGGACTACAGGCGCCTGCCACAACACCCGGCTATTTTTTGTTTTGTTTTGTTTTGTTTTGCAGTTCCCCCGAGGCTGGGTTTGAACCCGCCACCTTCGGTATATGGGGCCAGCGCCCAACTCCCCATGAGCCACAGGCGCCGCCCGCCCCCAGGGTTTCTAATGGGTTCTGAAGTGGAGGGAGGGGCCTGGGGCCGGCCCTGTCCCCTAGGTTCTCTCACCTCTTTCCTGTCCCCTCTGTCCCCCCAGGTGTGGTTCAAGAACCGCAGGGCCAAAGAGTCTCGGCAGCAACTATCGCAACTATCCCGAGGCGGTGGCCACGGAGCCTGCGTTGGGCCCACCTTCCCCAGGGCCAGCCGCAGCAAACCTGTGTTCCAGCAGCACGGAGGTTTCCAGAGTGCCCCTCTTCCAGGACTCTCAGGAATCATCCCAGCAGCAGAACCCACCATTGACTGCAGCCTCCACCAAGCCTGGGGGCACCCAGGGTACAGTGCCCAGGAGGGTATCCCTGCCCCAGGCCCAAGCCAATGCCCAACCTCAGGCCCATTCCCAGGCCTAGCCTCAGTCCTGAGCCCATGCCCCCCTGGTTCATGCCCATTCCCAGGCTCAAGCTCACTCCCAGGTCGTGCCCCAGACCCAACCCCAAACCCAGGCTCATTCCCAGGCCCAGCGTCAGTTCCAGGCCCAAGGACAGGTCCATTCCCAAGCCTAGCCTCAGTCCCAATTCCATGCCCTGACTCATGCCCATTCCCAGGCTCAGGCTCATTCCCAGGCCCAGCCTCAGTTCCAGGCCCAAGGACAGGTCCATTCCCAGGCCCATTCCCAAGCCTAGCCTCAGTCCCGGGCCCATGCCCTGGCTCATGCCCATTCCTAGGCTCAGGCTCATTCCCAGTTGGTGCCCCAGGCCCAACCCCAAGCCCAGGCTCATTCCCAGGCCCAAGGACAGGTCCATTCCCAGGCCCATTCCCAAGCCTAGCCTCTGTCCCAGGCCCATGCCCTGGCTCATACCCATTCCCAGGCTCAGGCTCATTCCCAGGTCGTACCCCAGGCCCAACCCCAAGCCCAGGCTCATTCCCAGGCCCAGCCTCAATCCCAGGCTCATTCCCAGGCTTAGCCTCAGTCCTGAGCCCAGGCCCAGGCTTCTGCCCATTCCCAGGCTCAGGCTCACTCCCATGTCCTGCCTCAGACCCAGCTTCAGGCCCAGGCCCAGGCTCATGCGTCTTCCCAGGCACAGGCTCATTCCCAGACCCTGCCCCAAACTCAGGCTCATTCCTAGGCCCTGCCCCAAGCTCAGGTTCATTCCAAGCCTTTGCCCCAAACCCTGCCTCAGCCCCAGTCTCAGGACCAGACCCAGGCCCTGCCCCAAACCCAGCCCCAGACCCAGGCTCATTCCTAGGCCCTGGCCCTGGCTCAGGTTCATTCCCAGGCTTTGCCCCACTCCCCACCCCCGCCCCTGCCCCTGCCCCAGACCCAGCCCAGAGCCCTTATACCTCCAATTTCTCAGAAGACATTCCGTTATTATCTGACATCTCTGAGCTCTCATCCCAAGATCCCTCCCAAGTCTCCTCAGTCTCCATCACCACATCTGGGCACCAAGAGGGAGATGATTTTGTGGACAAAAAAGACTCAGGCTCTTAGGTCTATACTGGATTCATGCCTGCAATTCTGAATCTTGGTAATAAAGGACAACTTTAACCCACAGGAATGCTTGGCTCTTGATTCTGGTTCCAGCACCCTGGTTACAATTTGGGTTGAGGGGAGAGCATTTCTGTCCACTAGAAGTAAGTCACTGGCCAGTATGTTTGGTGTTAGCTGATGCAGCACGAGAGCTTTCTAAAGGGCTTCTCCTGGGAATCGGTGTACACATACACACACACTCAGGATGTGAGACTTTTTGTTGTTTACCATTCTGCCAACTTGTAACTTGGTTGTGGTTTTAATATGAATTGTCCTGATGACTAGGAGGCTGAGAAATTCACACACATTTATTGAACATTAAAAATCTTCATAATGTGTCCACTTTTTACCCATTTTTCTTTTTATTTTTGTTAGACAAAATGTAATTTTTTTTTTTTATTGAACCATGTGTACATTAGTGCAATCAAGGGGTACAATGTGCTGGTTTCATATACAATCTGAACTATTTTCTTTTTTTTTTTTTGAGACAGAGCCTCAAGCTGTCACCCTGCATTGAGTGCAGTGACATCACAGCTCACAGAAACCTCCAATTCCTGGGATCAAGCGAGTCTCCTGCCTCCGCCTCCCAAGTAGCTGGGACTACAGGTGCCTGCCACAACACCCGGCCATTTCTTGGTTGCAGCCGTCATTGTTGTTTGGCGGGCCCAGGCTGGATTCGAACCCGCAAGCTCAGGTGTACGTGGCTGGCGCCTTAGCCCGTTGAGCCACAGGCACTGAGCCACAATCTGAACTATTTTCATCAAACTGATTAACATAGCCTTCGTGGCATTTTCTTTTTTTTTTTTTTTTGAGATAGAGCCTCAAGCTGTCACCCTGGATAGAGTGCTGTGGCATCACAACTCACAGCAACCTCCAACTCCTGGGATCAAGCGAGTCTCCCGCCTCCACCTCCCAAGTAGCTGGGATTACAGGCACCCGCCACAACACCTGGCCATTTTTTTGGTTGCAGTCATCATTGTTGTTTGGCAGGCCCAGGCTGGATTCGAACCCGCCAGCTCAGGTGTAGGTGGCTGGCGCCTTAGCCGGTTGAGCCACAGGCGCTGAGCCTAGTTATTGTATGAAGACATTTGTATTCTGCATATAGTAAGGTTCGCCTGTACCCCCCATTTTTCTTTATTTAAATTTGTTCTTATATCCTCTTAGCAATTAACATGCTAAAAACATCTTTCCCATTTATATATTTTTTCACTAATAGCATTTTTTTTTCTGAGACAGTCTCACTGTGTCACCCTCAGTAGAGTGCCTTGGCATCCTAGCTCACAGCAACTTCAAACTTTTGGGCTCTAGCAATCCTCTTGCCTCAGCCTCCTGAGTAGCTGGGACTACAGGTGCCCTCTACAGCACCTGGCTATTTTTAGAGTAAGGTCTCACTCTTGCTCAGGCTGGTCTTGAAATTGTGAACTCAGGCAATCCACCTGCCTCAGCCTCCCAGTGTGCTGGGATTACAGGCGTGAGCCACTTCATCCAGCATCAATCAAAATTTAAATGTCTTTTAAAAAATAGCCCCATTTTCAAATTGGCAGAAAAATTTCTTAAAGCTGATGTTTCTAAAAACCTCTGTTACTATTTGATGACAGAACTTATAAGTGGGACCAGTCTGAAGTGCTTGGCTTACTGCTTTGAAAAATCACTGCTTTTTTTACTTTTCCCTTGACAGGTTCTTTTTTTCTTGCTTTCTTAAGAAATCTTTCATTGGCTCGGCACCTGTGGCTCAACGGGCTAAAGTGCCAGCCACGTACACCTGAGTTGGCAGGTTCGAATCCAGCCCTGGCCCGCCAAACAACAATGACGGCTGCAACCAAAAAATGACCTGGCATTGTGGTGGGTGCCTGTAGTCCCAGCTACTTGGGAGGTGGAGGCAGGAGACTCGCTTGAGCCCAGGAATTGGAGGTTGCTGTGAGCTATGATGCCACAGCACTCTATCCAGGGTGACAGCTTGAGGCTCTGTCTCAAAAAAAAAAAAAGAAAGAAAGAAAGAAATCTTTCATTATCACATGATCATGAAGGTATTCTATTCTGTTCTTTAAAATTGTAGAGTTTTATCTTTCCTATGTAGGTCTATGGTACATCTAGAATTGATTGTGTAGGGTATGAGGTAGGGATTTTTTTTTTCTCATGGAATTCCAATTGTCAGTTTAGTGAGAAGCTAGTAATTTATTGGTCATAAATCAAGAGTCCATTAATGTATGGGTCCTGTATCTCAGGGCTTTATTTTGAGTTCATGGTCTCTATCTCCTTGCACCAATAGCATCCTGCCCCTTCCACCCCCTCCTCTCCTGCATCTTTTGCCAGCCCCCTTGTGGCCATCCTGGCCCCGAGCCTTCCCACAGCTAGTTCCCTGACCCAGTCCTGGTCTCATTTAGCAAATGCTCCAATCCTCTTAGGTCAGGACAGCCTCAGCAAAACATAGGGAGAATTAGTGGGGATTTGGAGGGACATGTGACAGGCTGTGGTTGGCGGTGGGGACAGACTGCCCGGATATAATGAAAAACCCCTCTGGCTTAACAGAGAGTCCCTGACAGGAATGCACGCAGAAAGCACACTGAGACCCCACAAAGAGACTGAAGGACAGAGAAAGATGGAGGGGCAGGGAGAAAAGGAAACTGTGGCACAGGATTTCTTGCCCTCAAAACCAGAACAAACAGGGTCCCCACAGCGTGTGTCACTGTCCATGCACTAGCAGCTGGACTGTGTGCTCTAATTACCTTAAAAAAGGTCCTTTGAGGCTGGCAGCCCTTAATCCCTTTACCTATGGAGGGTTATGCCAAACATCAGAGTGTTTGAGTGTCTTTCCAAGTAGACAGAAAATATTCCAGCTGAGCATCAACCAGCCTGCCCCCTGGAGAGTGCAGCCCTTAACCCCTCTCATCTATTGAGCTGTGACTAGCCCATCTGCTTCTTGGACTACTTGGAGAAGGACATGTGGACATCTGGACATCTATGCGACTGGGTACCAACTGCACCTTCTCCATGCATGTGGGGTGTGAACTGCACCAAGTTGTGCCCTGTGCACACTAAGCACAGAGCCTGGCTTATAGGAAGCACTGAGCAAACACCCCCTCCTCTGATTCATCTCCTCCTCTCTGCCCTGCATAGACCCAGGTTCCCCCTTCCCTCTCCGTTCCTGGTCTCTCTCCCACCCTCTCAGCCCCTGGGCTTCTTCCTAGCAGGTTTCCCTGGCCTTGACCTAGTCTAACTCACCACCTGCCCCAATCCTCTTAGAGCCAGGCCATGCCAGCATCTGCAGAATCTCAGCCAGGTCAGGAAAAAGTTGAAGGGGACACAGGACATATTGGCAGATGATGTCAGAACCCTTCTCAAGCTCCTGCTCACATCTTCTCACACCTCCTTAGTGACCCTGAGACTGCAATTCCAGCAGCAGACGCTATCAGGGTCCCTTCCATCCTTTTCCCTGCGTAAGCCCCAGGAGACACTCTCAGGAAGACAAGATGAAGCTTCAGGATCTCCACTCCCTGATTTATCAGCAGGGATTTGGTCTGTGACTGAAACATGTTGTAGATATTCACCAGACACACTTGGTTGCCTTTGCAAATTTAATGGAAACATGTAAAACCTTCCAATTTTTGAGCACTCAACTCTGGGAATGGGAATAGGGTGGAAATTTATTTTTAGTACTATAATCATTCACTTTTATATAATTGGAATTTCTCACCATAAAGTGCCTTTATCTTTTAAAAATTATATTTGATTACAACTATAGCTGACATAAAAACCCTACAGAATTCTCTCTCTCTCCCCTCCTCCAGAATAAATAAATTTGTCAAGGTCCCAGAATACAAAATCAATAAATAATAATCAATCGTATTTCTTTATAGCAGAACAAAACCTTGGAAAATTAAATTTTAAAAACAAACTTACATGATTTACAAAAAAATTTGAAAACAAGGCCAGGTGGCTCATGCCTGTAATCCTAGCACTCTGGGAGGCTGAGGAGGGCAGATTGCCTGAGTTCATGAGTTCAAGACCAGCCTGAGCCAGAGTGAGACCTCATCTCTGAAAAAAGCTGGACGTTGTGGCCGGCACCTGTAGTTCCAGCTACTTGGGAGGCTGAGGAAAAAGGATCAATTGAGGCCAGGAATTCAAGGCTGCAGTGAGCTGTGACTATACCATTGCACTCCAGCCTGGGCAACAGAGTAAGACCTTGTCTCAGAAAGAAAAAAGAGAAGGAGAAAGAACCTAAATAAATAGAAAGGCATCCATGTTCATGGATATTCTCCCCAAATCTGCCCATACATTAAATACAATCCAAATCAAATCTCAGCAAGGTTTTTTGATGAAGTTGATAAGATGATCCCAAAATTAGATGGAAATGCAGATCTAGACCAGCCAAACAATCTTGAAAAAGAGCAAAGTTGGGCAGCACCTGTGGCTCAGTCGGTAGGGCGCCGGCCCCATATACCGAGGGTGGTGGGTTCAAACCCAACTCTGGCCAAACTGCAACAAAAAAATAGCCAGGTGTTGTGGTGGGCGCCTGTAATCCCAGCTACTCAGGAGGCTGAGGCAAGAGAATCGGCTAGGCCCAAGAGCTGGAGATTGCTGTGAGCTGTGTGACGCCATGGCATTCTACGAGGGCGATAAAGTGAGACTCTGTCTCTACATAAAAAGAAAAAAAGCAAAGTTGAAGAATTTGTACTAATTTCGAAATTTATTATAAAGCTACATCAGTCAAGAAAATATGTTATGGGCATAAGGATCAACAAATAGAGAAATAGAATAAAAGAGAAAAATCCAGAAATAAGGTTCTTATTTGCAGTCAACTTGTTTTGTACAAAGAATCAAGTCAATTTGGGGAAGAGGGTGTATAACAAATGATTTGAGAAAAACTAGATATCTATATGGAGGTAAAAAACAAGCCACCTCACTCCAAAGGAAAAGCTAGAACCAGGAAGCTTCTAGAAAGTTCCACAGGCTCGGCGCTTGTGGCTCAATGGGCTAAGGCGCTAGCCACGTACACCTGAGCTGGTGGGTTCAAATCCAACCCGGGCCCGCCAAACAACAATGATGGCTGCAACCAAAAAAAAAAAAAAAGAAGAAAGTTCCATGGAAGAATATTTTCACGACCTTGGAGTTAGCAAACATTTCTTCAACAGAAAACAAAAAGCACTAAACATTTTTTAAAAAGTGATAAATTGGGCTTTGTCAAAATTAAAAATTTCTGAACATTAAAAGATCCCATTAATAAAATTAGTAAATAAGCCACAGACTTGGAAAACTATATTCATAGTGCATTTACATCACAAAGAACTCATACCTAACTTTCATTTTCTTTTATTCTTGAAATTTTATTTAACCAGCTCAGCACCTGTAGCACAAGCGGCTAAGGCTCCAGCCACATACACCAGAGCTGGCGGATTCGAATTCAGCCCGGGCCTGCCAAACAACGACAACTACAAGCAAAAAATAGCCAGGCGTTGTGGTGGGCACCTGTAGTCCCAGCTACTTGGGAGGCTGAGGCAAGAGAATCACTTAAGCCCAGGAGTTGGTGGTTGCTGTGAGCTGTGATGCCATGGCACTCTACCGAGGGCCACAGCTTGAGGCTCTGTCTAAGAAAAAAAAATTATTTAACCAATTGTCTATTTTTTTTACATTTCCAATTAATATGAGGATACATACAATTAGGTTACACTATTTGCATTTGTAAGGTAAAGTCTAAGTTGTAGTTGTGCCCTTTACGCAAGAAGTATGGCATACGTTGTTCCCACTGGGAAGGATCCCATGGACCTCCCCTCCCACCCCTGACCCCCTTCTTGGATTTAAGTGACTTTTTCTCTCATGTGAGCACTTGTTAATCTACAAGTTGCAAATTGGTATTGAGCACATGTGATGCTTGTTTTCCCATTCTTGTGACACTTAGGAGAGTATTCTCCAAATTCACCCAAGTAGTAATGAAGTATACAAAATCTCCATCTTGTTGGCAGGCCTGGGCTGGATTCGAACCCACCAACTCTGGTATATATGGCTGGTGCCTTAGCCGCTTGAACTATAGGCACCTAGCCAGAAATCTCCATCTTTTTATGTCTGAATAATATTCCATGGTACACATTTACCACAATTTAGTAATCCATTCAGGTTTGGAAGGGTACTTGGATTGTTTCCACAACTCTGCAATTGTAAAATGCGCTGCTATAAACACTCAAGTACACCTGGGCTCCATTTTTCAAATCCTACAAATCAACAATAAAAAGACAAACAGCCTAACTTTTTTAAAAGGGGAAGAGACATAATTAGCCACTAGGAACATGCATATTAAAACTAAAAAGAGTGCTTGGCGCCTGTGGCTCAACGGGCTAAGGCGTCAGCCACGTACACCTGAGCTGGCGGGTTCAAATCCAGCCCGGCCCGCCAAACAACAATGACGGCTGCAACCAAAAAATGGCCGGGCGTTGTGGCGGACGCCTGTAGTCCCAGCTACTTGGGAGGCAGAGGCAAGAGACTCGCTTGAGCCCAGGAATTGGAGGTTGCTGTGAGCTGTGATGCCA
>CAUYRH010148892.1:0-27316 GCA_963574655.1 Perodicticus potto
TATCAATTTTGTATCCTGAGATGCTGCTGTGTTCCTTGATCACTTCTAGGAGTTTTGTAGTTGAGTCCCTAGGGTATTCCAGATATACAATCATATCATCTGCAAATAGTGACAATTTGATCTCCTCTGATCCTATTTGGATACCCTTGATTGCCTTCTCATGCTAAGATTGTGATGGCTAAGACTTCCATTACAATGTTAAAAAGCAGAGGAGACAATCAATAACCTTGCCTGTTTCTTGATCTGAGTGGAAATGATTTCAATTTTATTCCACTCAACACAATATTGGCTGTGTCTTTGCTGTAGATGGCCTCTATCAGTTTAAGAAATGTTCCTTCTATACCTATTTTCTTAAGCATTCTGATCAAGAATGAATGCTGGCTATTATCAAAAGCTTTATCTGCATCAATTGAGAGAATCATATGGTCTTTGTTTTTTATTTTATTTATGTGATGTATCATATTTATAGATTTGCATATATTGAACCATCCTTGGGACCCTGGGATGAAACCCACCTGGTCATGATGTATAATTTATTTGATGTGTTGCTGGATTCTGTTTACTAGAATCTTATTGAATATTTTTGCAACAAGATTCATTAGAGATATTGGTCTTAAGTTTCTTTTCTTGTTGGGTCTTTTCCTGGTTTGGGGATCAGGGTTATATTTGCTTCATAGAATGTGTTGGGAAATATTCCTTATTTTTCTGTGTTTTGGAAAAGATTAAGTAATATAGGTACTAGTTCCTCTTTAAAAGTTTGGTAGAATTTGATGTGAAGCCATCTGGTCCTGGGATTTTCTTTTGGGGGAGATTTCTTATAAGTGATGCTATTTCAGAACTTGATATAGGCTTGTTCAACATTTCCATTTCTTTCTGGCTAAGTTTAGGAAGGTGGCGTGTTTCCAAGTATTGATCTATTTCCTTCAGATGTTCATACTTCTGGGAATAGAGTTTTTTGTAATATTCACTAAGGATATTTTAAATTTCTGAGGAGTCCGTCGTTATTTGGCTTTTATCATTTCTTATTAATAAAACTGGGAATTTTACTCTTTTATTTCTGGTTAGGTTGGCCAAAGGTTTATCTATTTTATTGACTTTTTGAAAAAAACAACTTTTTTATTTATCGATCTGTTGTATAATCCTTTCGTTCTCAATTTCATTTAATTCTGCTCTAATTTTAGTTATTTCTTTTCTTCTGTTGCATTTGGGGTTGGAATGTTCTTTCTTTTCCAGTTGTGTGAGATGTCCCATTATGTTCTTGACTTCCTCTCTTTCTGTTCTCTTAAGGAAGACTTGCAACGCTATAAATCTCCCTCTTAGAACTGCCTTTGCAATATCCCAGAGGTTCTGGTAATTCATGTCTTCATTATCATTTTATTCCCCAAATTTGGTAATTTCTTTCTTAATCTCATCTATGACCCAGCTATCATTCAGGATGAGGTTATTTAGTTTCCATGATTTTGTATAAGTATGCAGATTCCTGTTGTTACTGAGTTCAACCTTTATTCTATAGTGGTCTGAGAAAATACAAGGAATTATTTCTATTCTTTTAAATGTGCTGACATTAGACTTGTGACCTAAGATGTGATCAATTTTGGAGGTTGTTCCATGGGCTGAATGAGAAGAATGTGTATTCAGTTTTGTTAGGACGAACATATGTTAAATGTAATTGTTGAATGGTTAAGTCTATAATTTCTTTGCTTAGTTTTTTATTGGAGTATCTATCCAAAACTGCTGCAATGTGTCAAAATCTTTGGTGATTTTGTCTTCGAATTCATTGAATTCTTGACACAACTTTTGAATTACTCCTTGAAATTCTAATTCCATCTTTACCTCCATTCTGTTGATCTTATTTGCCATCCAAATTCTGAACTTGATTTCTGACATCTCAGCCATTTGTTTACAAATGGGATCATCTGGAATGTCCGTTTTGTCATTTCTTGGGGGAGTTGATCTACTCTGATTATTCATGTTGCCAGATTTTTTTCTGCTGATTCTGCCCCATGATTATTTTTCACTGTTTGGCTAGATGGGCAGGTAAGGTGAAATTGGATTGAGGGCTCCTGGAGTTGTGGTTAATCAGCCCTTTGCCAAGGATCTGGGACTGGTGACTGTAGCTTTTTCCCCACAGCTTTGCAAAGGACCCCTTCCCCAGCTTTGCAAAGGACCCTAATAGTATTACAGTCTGAGGCTCTGGGGACCTACTTGGTGTGGTGGGGGTAGGTGGCTCTGTCTTGTATTCAGCTGGTCTTTTTCTGATCCTAGTGGATCAGTGACTCTGGGTTGAAATATCAGCTGTGGAGAAATACAAGCAACTAAAACACCCCACACACACACACACACACTTACACACAGGGAATACCTGGAAGAGGAAAATCAACCCTCCCACCCAAGAGGGTCCTTGGGTCATTGGAGCAGGTTAGGAGTTCCAAACTAATTGACTGAGTCAGTACCAACCTTCAAGTGGGAGAGTTTGAAAGGTCCCCAGCAACTAGATAGCAGAGGACTACTGGCTGCTCAAATGTGGCTCACTCCAGCACTCTGTGGAGTCAGAAAGGCCCACCCAGTAGCAGAGATGGACCAGGGGGCTGGTATGTCTTTCCCCACCTTGCACCTCTTTCATGCCCAGTCACTGGTAACCCCATAGGGCTGTGGTCCTGCTGTTTCCAATAGGAAGATGTGCTGGGGCTTTGCATTTGCCAGAGTCAAAGGAAATTCAATGCCTCCTCTGCCACCTGCTAGCTCGAGGAGGTGAAGCCTGCCTGCCTCAGGTCTTCAATGGAAACTGGAGAAGTTCACCTGAGCTCAGTCCAAACCTGAAGAAAACAAGTCAGCAAATGATTTTCTCCCTCAGCCGCTGCATCCTTGCCCCAGCCACTCTGCAGCACTGGCATTCCTATAGGGTGAAGTCTAGCTTCCTCTGGAAGTTCCCCATTGCTCTACTGTTGCTGAATCTTCATGGGGGGTGTCCCTGAACAACTCCCTGGCAGCTCCCATGGCCAGGGAGATGGCTGTAGTGACCGCTCTAGGAGCACAGGGTGCAAGGTAGCTCCAGCAGGGCAGAGCTTGAGGCAAACAGCTCTAGCTGGGGAGAGCGTGGGGTGCACAGCTCTGGCAGGGTGGCTCTGGCTGGGTGGAGTGTGTAGCAAGCAGCTCTGGAGTGCTTGGTTCCAGCAGGATGGGGTGTGTGGCTCGCAAGCCTCCTCCTGTAACTGGTTTGCACTTTCACAGAGCCAAGCCTGACAGCCTCCCCGCTTTGTCTGCAGTATTGCTGGGTTCACTGTTACAGTGTAGCTTTTCTGCCATAGCCCTTGCAGTGCCTGGAACTGGCAATGAACACAGACATTCTGGTCACAGACATTCTGGCCTAGGGGTTAGGTTGGCTTCTGGACCATCAGGCGAGGGGGGAGGGTGGACTGGAAGTTCAAAATGGCAGGGAAAATATTAGTTCAATTTTCATGCCTGGCAAGAGAGTGCTCAGGGTCATAGCAGGGTCTCTCTGGAGAAGTAGTTCCCACTTCCTGTAACTCCCTCCTGTGGGATGAGACATGAGGTCCTCAGTTCATTGTTCACCTGTAGAAAACCTACAACAAGCCAAAAAGAAGAAGAAGAAGAAAAAACACTCTTGGGGGAGGGGGCAGATACTTTTCCTTTGGGATGAGTTTTGTACCTGAAATCTGCTTTCTTGGAGTTGCAGCTTGCCTCAGCAGAGGTGACATGCAGTTATTACTCTTCTCTCTCTACTTGGCTCTCAGTCTTCAGCATTGTTGGGTATTTTCTGGTTATAATCCTTCCCTCTGGATGAGAGCTTCTGTCAAAAGCTGGCTCCAGTTGGCCATCTTGCCCCTCCTCCCCTTCCGAAATTATTTTTATTTTGCCTTCATCTTTGAAGAAAATTTTCACTTTTTCCCCCAGTTCAGGCCTTTAAAGAGATTAGTCCATTTTATTCTAGCTTCTATCATTTTCTTTGAAAAAAATCAGCTCTAAGTCATTTTTGTTTCTTTGAATTTGTTTTTCATTTCTTTTTTCTCAATGCCTTCAAACTTTTCTTTATGCCTTTAATTCTAGAAGTTTGATAACCATTTGCCTATATGTGGTTATCTATGTTTATATACTGCTTTGGGGATCCTGACCTTCTTGAATCTGTGTATTAATGTCTTTCTTCAGTTTTGGAAAACGCTTAGCTATTATATCTGACATTTTCTGTGTTCTCTTATTCAGGAACACCATTTATACTGTATTTGAGTAGTTCCCACTTGTTCCATAAGCAATATTTTTTTCTTTCCCCCTACTTTTCAATTTCAGTGAATTTTTAGTGACCTGACTTCTAGAACCCTAATTCCTTTTATTTGCTGTGATCAATCTGCTGCTAAAACCATCCAACAAGTTTTAAAATTACAAAATGACATCTTAACTCTGAGAAGTTCTCCACTGTGTAGAATTTTAGTTCATCTATTCTTCAGTTTTTATACCTCTGTGATGTCTTTAAAATATACAATGGTTGTAATTTATTGACTTTTTTCAGTTGTTTAATGAAAGAATGGATCTGTCACAACCTACTTTATTACACTTAAGGGTAGACATTTCTTAAGAGATCATTCTTTATTAGTAAGTCTAATTGATGCATTGTGTTTAATCCAGTGCTCAATATTTACTGAGTACCTTGGTATCAGTAAGGAATACAATTGGCTATGGGTAATAGAAAACCTAGCTATAATAGCTTTAAAAAATAAGAGTTTATTGTGCTTACCTAATATGAACTTTGGAGTTAGGAAGTGACAGATATTGTTTCAACAGCTCAGTGATGGTAGTGTTAATGTCTCTGAAATTCTCATGGCCTTTTCAGAATGAGTCTCATCTTAAATTTACCAGATGGCTATAGATACAGATAATAATTCCACATTCAAGGAAATATGTATGTAAAAGGAATGAATTTGACAACCAACTGTATGCTTCTTTTTTAAAAAAATATCAGGAACACTATCACTGTCCAAAAGCTCTCAGTTAAATTTGGATTTTACCTGATTAATCAGGCTGCCTCACTTAGTCACTATGAGTAGTAAGAAAGGAAGGGAAATTTAGTACTTATATAGGTAAGAATTGTTCAAATAAAGAGTAAGTAGAGCAGATAGAGTTATCTAGCCAAAGGAAACACAAGTACAAAAGACAATAGGTAAGTGAATATATCAGGTTTTCAGAAGCAAGAGATAGAAAACCAACTAAGTACACTTTAAACAGTGAGGCCACTTATTATTTCACATAACAGGATGTCTAGAGGAAGGGTGGAATAGATTTATTTAATGATCCCACAAAATCATCAAGGATCCATATTATTTTATCTTCCTATTCTGCCATTCATAACAATCAGCAATTCCATTCATGATGCTTGGAGCTGGCCATCATTTACACATCAAACTTGAGAGGTAATAGTAGGAATCATTCCTGTCTTAAATTCAAGAGCCCCCAAGAAATTTTATCTCAGTCAATGGTGAGACTAATTGCCAGAATAAAAATTGGACAGATTGGTTTACATAATTAATGTCAATGATTAGCTTAAATCACCACTTTGGAAAGATAATGAGTTGACTATGATTAAGATTTATCCCTAAGAATTGGGGACAGACTTAGTCTTCTCAAAAGATATACCTGTTATGGAAGCAGTAAATACATCTAGGGTTCTTTAGCAAGGAAGAATGGGAGAATAATTATGACATTCTGTAATGTTTGCTACAGAAAGTACGGGACACTCAGTATGTTTGGAATATGAAAGTTGGAAATAAAGTGAGTGGAAAGCAAGGACAGGTCAAATAATTAATTATGGATCTTTTAAGTCACTAGTTGGCTGAAGTTTAGACTTCATCTTGAAGGCAATATGGAGGGAGCCACTGTACCATTTTAAGCAGGGAAATGACACAATTAGGTTTTCAGTTTGGAAATAATTTAGGTTTATTATGGAGAATGTACACATGGAAGAAGAGTAAAGATAGATGAGTATAAAGAAACACAAGCATTACTGTAAAGTAAGGAGATTTTTTTATGTCTTCCACATAATTTGCAAATAATGATAGCTAACCTTTACCTGAGTTAACTCATGAGATCTTCATGACAAACTGGTGGGGGATTGGGATTCACAGAAGTTAAATAGCCTTCCTGAAGTTAAAAAGGAAGTGGCAGAGCTAGAGCTAGAACTCAGAAAGGCTATCTCCAGAGTCTGGGAGTTTAACTCTTGTGCTATAGCCCTTACTGTGCTAGCTTAAAAGTAAAGTCTCTAATGAGCCTTGAATACATAGTACCCAACTTTGGGCCATTGACTAATTCTCCTAAGAAGATGAGATAAACTTGAGGAAGAAGCATGATTGAAAGGGCTCTGGGTTCAAATCCTGATTCTGATGCTCACCAGCTACAGCCTTGGCTAAGAATCCCAAATCTTCAGAGGCTCAGTTTACTCACCTGTTTAATATAGGAAGACATTTCTACTTCTAGAAGTTGCACAGATTGAATTAAACAAGAAAACATTTGTAAAGCGTTCAGCACTTGGAAAACCTTCAAAATTGTTCAATCCTTTTCTCCTCTTTTTCAAATATCAATGCCATGGTGAAGTAGACACTCTAGATTACTTGATATTCTAGAAGTCAAGAAGTGATGTGTGAGTGCTGATGAGAAACAACAGAAGACAGAACTAGAACAGAGATTCTAAAGCTAGGAGTCAATGAGCTTGAAGAATAAAAAGAAAATCACATCTTGATTTTCATTACTACCTATCAGGAATTTAGCATGTGCTTCAATCTTGACCATAGGCAACAAATCTGAGTGGTACTAAGAATACCTATCCCCCAGCCACCAACAGAAATCAGTTTCATATTTTCCCACAAACTTTATGCTCACTATATTACATTTCAGTTATTGTAGATACCTTGCAATATTTTTCACACTGATCACTACTTTGAAATTATACCAGCTATTAAATAAATAAATTTTGTTATTAATGAATTGATAAAGTATACACAATAAACATTTCTATTAAATATCTCTTATAACGTAAAAATATTTTGATAACTCAATTTTCAATGACATTTATTTCCTTTGTAATCCTACATATTTTATTTTACATATCCAAAAACAGGACCTGAAAATTTATTATTTTGAGAAGTCCACAGGCTTCACCAATGGTAAAGGGCATCCACCACACAAAACAAACCCTGCACTAGAGGACCTGAGGCAGCAGTGGACAGCAGAGGGAGGAGGGGAGTGTGAATCTGATAGTTGAGTGTACCAGGAGTTTTGAGGAGAAAAGCCCAGTGCTCTCCTGCCTGTGACCCTTCATGGAGCTGAGGCAGAATGCAATGACCCAGGCCTGGCAGCTTCTGAGACATTTTCTTGAGCATTCTTGTAAAACAGCAACCACATTGCCACATTTTCCTGGAATTTGATTTCCAGGCCAAGTGTCAGCTTTTCCATGCTAAGACTCCCTCAAGTTTTGGCCTGAGTTCTCTTGCTGTCAAGGCCCAGGCCTTTCAGTACCTCCACCACCTGCCAGACAGAACGGATTCATGGAATTTTGGCTGCCACTTCTGAGTCACGTCCTCAGCCACAGGGTTCCACCTGTGCCTCAGGAGGCTTGGACTACAACATGCCTGAGGATACAAGTGCCTGGGCCTGGTCAGGGCAGTGTGTCCTTCCTTGATGGGTCAGAAGCCTTTATAAATCCTCCTCTCTCCTCCAAAAAGACATTTGCTTCTCAGAGAGTCTGAGTTTTTCTATCTTATCTAGAAATCTGAGTTTCTCCCAAGTTAATTCTTTTTTCTATAATCTAGCAAAAATTTAACACAGGAAATGGTGGGGAGAAAGTCTTACGCAATGGGAAGGTATTGTTATAAATAGGAGTCCTTGCTGTGACTTTCTTAAATAGGTTACTAATGTTTTCAGGCAATGACAAAGCTACTGTTCAGAGGCTGGTGGGAATGTTCTCTGAGAAAACAAAATATTAATCCTTTCAAAATACTCCCTTTTCAAAAGTGAAGTATCCCCCATTACAACTTTGGTTTGAGAAAATAGTCCAACTGGATGAGAGGAGTAGGTCAACTTTCTAGAGATAATGGTGTAAAAAATGAGTGTTGCCCCCTGCTGAAAATTCCCTTCCCTCAACTCAGCCTTGAAGCCTGGACCTGAAAATTTATGAAGAACACATAAAATTGTTCAATTATGAAACCCTTTATATTATTTATCTGATCCTTTTCAATTAGACTGACTATGGATAGCTATTGTATGAAGGAAAGTATCACCAGATCCACTAAAAAGGCTCAAGGAGTCCGCATCCTATGAGAAAGAAAGAAATCAAAGCAGAACTATGAAAGAAATCAGGCATTTTAAAAGGGTTGAATCAAGGAGGAGGCAAGAAATGGTGCTGGGAGAACTAGTAAGCCCCATAGAGAAGACTGAATCTGGACCCACACCTCTCACCGCTCACAAAAATTGCCTCAATAGGTGCTGAATTCCTAATGAGTCAATTTTTGTGAGTGGTGAGAAGTGTGGATCCAAATTCAGTCTTCTCTATGGGGAAGGCTATGTTAATCAGTTTGATGAAAATAGTTAAGATTGTATATGAAACCAGCACATTGTACCCCTTGATTGCACAGCTATGATTTAATGATAAAGATAATAAAAAAATTGACTCAATAAATAGAATATTTAAATTTAAAACATGAAATGGTAAAAATTCTAGGAGAAAGTGTGGGGAAAACACTTTGACAATAACAGCCGGGGAAAAGAGTTTAGGAAGAAGACCCCCTCAGCAATCTCAGAAACACTAAAAAATACACAAATGGGCAATAGAAATAAAACAGAATCATTCAGGTCCTGCAACAATATTAGGTGTATAGTAGGAAGTCAAATATTTATTAAATGAACCAATGGCGAGTGAAAGAATGAAACCAATACTATGTTTTGCCATTTTTATGTTCATTATACCATCCAACCACCAATTGAAGAGGATCTGGGTTTTGGCTGAAATTTGATAGGCTCTCTAGAATTGGTCATTTCAAAGCTGGTGATTACAGGAACATCCATTAATAGGCAACTGACTTAGCAAGGAGTCAATTTTAATGACTTCCAGCCCTAAAGGAACACAATTTAAAAATAGGAGAGAGTAGTAATGAAATGTAAAACTAGGAAGGAGAGAAGATAAAGGAAACGAAATTGCTCTGCCTTTTTCTCATAACAGAAAGCATTATTTACATTGCAGACAGATGTATAAATTATAATGCAATTAAAAAACTATGTCTCTTCCAATCAGAGATGTACTTATACAAGTTTTTCAAAATGGCAAGTGAAGATCTTTCAACTAGAGTATGGATGGATAGATGAATGATGATATTAAAAGACAGAGGGGTAAATTGGAGTTGAACAAGAACTAGAAAGCATAAGTTACTTGTCTACCAATGACACTGCACAATATTAGCATTGATGGGTTTTCATTTATCCCGGATTAAATGCAGAATATAACCATGAGGAATTATCTTTGTTTTTAAGCACTAGTAGACAAAATTAAGTTTTCTATCCTCTCTAGAATACATTTATCTTTGTCTTTTACTATCCCAATGTTTTTTGGTTGAAGATATGAATTAAAATAGTATCGAGAGGATTGAATCAAACTTAACTTTATGTTTTATCTTTAGGTACCAAATATTTAAATCCTTATAATGTAAACAAATTAAAAAAACTTTTCACAAGGTATCTGTGTCTAATCCCATAAAGAGTTCCAAAAAGAAAATATTTTAAGCTATTTTAATCACATTCTAATAAGTCCTATATTCTCATCTGAATGGGTTATTGACATCATGTCCTCTAAGGAAAAAAATAACTATAGGCTTAGGTAATGTGCATCAATAAATCTAGACAATCAAACCAGATAATTGCTTGGGGAATGAAAATTATTATTATTATCATTATTGTTTGGTTGGCCTGAATAGATTGAGTTAACTTCTAGTTGTTGAATATCATTTTTCTGTCCATTAGAATAATTGCTAACTGGCAATTTTAGTAATTAGTAATTAGTAGATTTACATAAACAATGCCAAGTTCCAAAGGTCTAAAATATGCAATAGACATGTCACTCTACTAGAAATTCTTGGAAACCTTTTGTTGAGAGATAGACAGAAATGATTCCTGTCAAAATTTTTGTGTTGCTCACAATCAGGAATTAGAGTTTTCATTTTCCATACTCTGATAATTCTAAAAATTGAAAATGAAATTTCCCTTTTCATGGGTAAATTCTAACCTTTGTTTTTGAAAACAAACAAAAAAAAGTAATTAAATATAGAGAAGAAGGGCTTTCTGACTGTGGTGCTCAATGTCCTGCAAGTTATATGGCACATCATTCTTCCAACTGATGTTTAATTAATACTAATTAAATTAGTTTCACACAGCATCTCACTTGCCTCTATGATTTTCAAAGATTTATGGATAACCTAATATATTCTTATTAGATAATTCAATAAATTTAAAGGTGCACTTTTTTTTTGCAGTTTTTGGCCTGGGCTGGGTTTGAACCCGCCACCTCTTACATGTGGGGCCGGCGCCCTACTCCTTTGAGCCACAGGCACCGCCCTAAAGGTGCACTGTTTTTTTTGTTTGTTTGTTTTGTAGAGACAGTCTCACTTTGTCACCATTGGTAGAGTGCTGTGTAGTCACAGCTCACAGCAACCTCCAGCTTCTGGGCTTAGGTGATTCTCTTGCTTCAGCCTCCTGAGTAGCTTGTAAACCATGAACACTATTTCATTATATCCTCACTGCTTGTGACTTTGACAACAGGAGATTATATGCAGAGAAATATACAAATTTAGCTTCTAATACTATATTTATTGTACAAAAATGAAAAGATGTGATTCAAATCAGGTGCAGCTTCATCATGCAATTTAGATAGACTTAATGGAATTAGATTTAACGTATTAAAAAGTGGCTCTCCCCTCAATTCTTTATATAATAATATTTAACCTATTCCTTTAATATGGGCTAAGAATTTGAATTTGTCATTAACATCCAAGGGGTGGAAAAGTCAGATCATATTTATAATATTGATGAGGAAATTGAGTCATATCATGCTACAAATGTTTTGGTAAGTATTCTACAACTGTTTAGTATCAAATTTAGAAATAGATTTCTCAACTAACTGGAAGTGGACTCATTGAAAAATAACATTTTTGATTATGTGACCTGAGTGTTCCAATGAGAAAACTTTTACAAAGTGATCAAAAAATACTTGGCTACAGCATATGCATGAGGCAGAGTTGACCCATGAGTCTTCAGCTATTTGACAGTCACTTTTCATTTGTTCTGGTGGTGGTCCAAATGCAAGTTATTGTTACAGGTTCCAAAGATGGGAAAAAGAAGAAATCAGTAATTTCATTCCAGTAATACATCCAGTTTCTTTACTCAATTTTTTTTAGAATTGAAAGGCCTTAGGTAAAAATAAAAATTTTACTCTTTTATTTTGGCATGAGCAGGAATGAAGAGAAATTCCAATTATTACTAGCTCTTCAAAGAGAATCTATTTGCAAATGTCAATGGAGAGGTTTTAGGGAAAGCAAGTATAATTCTGTCATTGACTGAGAACTTGGCTCAGTTATTCAAGGTGTCTTTTTCAATAGAATGTGAAATGCAGAGGAAAATTCTACAGAGGTACATGTGTGCCATAACCTTATTATGTACATAGAGACAGGAGAAAGAAATAGAAGTCATAATTTGGGTTCCATACCACCATTTACCTTTATGATCCTTGAATAAGTCCTTTCAATTTGGGGGGATCTAATATCTTCATCTGTGAAATGAAGGTATTATGCTAAAATATAACTTTAAGGTGCACCACCTCTAAAACACTATCATTGTTAATCTAGTTCTGGTTGGTTGTTTGCTCCTTTGTTTTATAGTGTCCTTGATGTGTTTGGTAGCCTTTTAAGGACAAAAGGATATTTCTAAACAGCCTTAACACCTCTACAGTAAACTCTTATGTACTAGTTCTGTAGTTTGAAGCCCTCTATCAGACAGAGTGAACTAAAGACTTCAAGTTAGGATGAAGACTGTCTGATCACTCATATCAGACCCTCAATGTACTTCTTTGATAAGAGACAAATATAAAAATATGGTAATACTGCTATCTCTAGAACAAAAGTAACAAAAACTTCTTCATGGAATTATAAAAATCTTTAGCAGCAAGTATTTTTAAAAGCCACATTTTGAGAAATTACTCCATCAAAATATTTCTTTTGACATGCATTAATAACTTTTATTTTGATGATTTTTAAAAATCTCTTTACCCTTACTTCCCTGTTTTCTCTTTATTTCTTCCTATAACTTTTCCTTCTCTTCTAACAGAAGATAGAAATAGAAACTAGAAAATTGCTATTATGATGATTATTATTTGTAGTACTTTTAATAGACACGTGTGTTTCCTGATCTTAATTTTAAAAGTAGAATAGTCCAAATTTTCTCTTAGAAAAAACCCTGAAATCACATTGCTGTTTCGATATGTGGTCCCTGGTTGCTCATAGTGTGTCCTTGGCCTCAGCATTTAGCTACGCTGACTGGGTTCCCCTGCACTACCACATCTGCTATGACACATCACACCTTACTATAGAAAGAAATGAGTAGTAATGAAGCATATTTTTCAGCTCCAAAATTCCTGCAAACAACCAGGCTAAGGCACCTTGTTTCCCTCATAATTTAAGGAAAATGAATAAAACAGCATTACCATTACACCAAGTGTAGTGCAGATTTAAGCATATCATAGTTCTGTTATGCGGGACAAAAGGCTAATACCTAACCAATTTCACTGGAAAATTCAGTTTTTTAGCAAAACAGATTCATCTAAATGTGGCCTGAAACTACAAAGGAACCGAAAAACCAAGAAACAGCCCCATTTAGTTGAGAAGTGCAGATGCCTTTGCTTTTTCATTGGCAAGGGCAATAGTTTTTGCCGTCAGACATTTTATTTTCAAGAAACAGCTGTCCAGTTTGGACCTGTCATTTCTGTGACTATGATTAGTTAGAGATGTTAGAAACAGCAAAGTTACTCAAAGAAGTGAAGCCTACCAAGGCAGGACGCCCATAACCCAACTGCAAGTATTTTGGTTGGTGCCGGGGCAGGGGTTAGAATTACTTAGTGGAAACTCAGATAATAATTTTCCTTTTGTGAGTGAATGTTTTGATATTTTCTTTTTCTGAATAAAAGCCTATTATAATTAGTAACTATTTTTAGGCAAACCATTAATTACCACATACAGTGGGATGGGGAGCACTTTGTTAACTCCTTGTTGGCTTGGGAATTTAGGACAAATATGGAATAAACAATGGCCTTTGTGGCTGATAGGCAATAAGAATAATTCCTTCATATTTGTTTTATCTTAAAAAATGATTCTATGCCTTGTATGATGCTGATTTTATCCTACTGATAGAGAGCAAGTATACCTTTATGCTAGATTCACAGATCAACGCCATCCCAGGAGTGGGACAAGTCCCACATCCTTAGCTGTCCAAACTCAGCTATCCAACTCTCCACCGAGTCCCTGTTCTCATGACTATTACGCGAGTTATCATATGTACATATACAAAAGTGCTATTTACTATGTCAAGATGTTTCATCTGTCAGTCTTTGCTCTTCAAGGAAAGGAACAAAGTCTTTTATTTCTTATTTATTTCTAGCTTTTAACTGAGAACATAGTAAATTCTCAAAAACTTCTTGTGGGTCATTGATTCAACTGAATTAAGAAAAGTTGATATAGAAGCAACCAATGGCTTGACTTCCCCAGTAAGTACTGCCCTGGTTTATAGTCTATACTTATTGATCTGTTAGCCACATGCTTTGCCCCTGCTATAGTCTAAATGTTACCCAAACTCATGTGTTAAAACTCACTCATTGTGGTGATAAGAAGTGGGGACTTTGTGGGGCCTTTTGGGAAGTGATTAAGTCATGAAGAGGGACTTATGAAACAGCTGGAGGAAATTAGTTCAGGCCCTTTGTGCTCTTCCATTTTTCTGCCATATGAGGACAGTATTCTTTCTCTTTCATCCTTCCCATCCCTTCTACCATGTGAAGACCCCTACATGGTGCCATCCATGAGAAACAGGCCTTCCCCAAATTGGAGCCTGCCAGCATATTGATCTTGCTTGCCCAGCCCTCAAAAATGTGAGAAATATAATTTCTGTTTTTTATAAATTGCCCACTCTAAGATACTGTGTGATAGCACAAACAGACTAAAACAGCTTTACTATTTATCTGCATTTATTATCACACTCTTTTTTTAGATTTAATTAATAATCTGTTACATAGGCATTTTTCAGAAACATTGTATCTCAGATATGAAAACACAGCTTCTGTATATTCCAGAAGAGCAGAAATGGGTGGACAGGCTTGGTCAAATATTGGAGGTAAAAAAGTGAATTTCTAACGAGAAAATTGGAAATAAACCCATGATGAAAGTTTGTTCATAGTTAACATACACACAATACAAACACGCAAACAAAAATTCATTCAGACTTCTAATTGTCTTTCGATTTTCCCCTTCTCACTAAATGTGAAAACTCCTAGTTTATAGCTGAGCATAGCAGCTATGGAGAATGAAGATTACATTTCCAAGTTCCTTTGTAGGTAGGTGTCACTGTGTGATTAAGTCCTAGACCACGGGGTATAAGCAGTCATGTCACATGCTTCTAGAAAGTGTTCTTAAAAGGAGGACCTTCTTTTACTTCTTCTTTTCTGCTAGTTTGACTTCAGATGTAATGGCTGTAGGTTAGAATATTTGGAATCATTACATGAATTCTGCTTTGTTTTTTTTGTTTGTTTGTTTGTTTGTTTTTGTTTTTTTGTTTTTTGTATTCTGCTTGTTAAGAGTGAACAAAGCACAAAAAGTCTGAGAGTCCCTGGCATTACGGACACCTGACATTCCATGAACAACATTTTATTGAGACAGACACAAGTTTCTAATCTTGTCCAAGCTATTGTCATTTTGGGTTTTGTGTCACCTGCAGCTGGACATAAGCCTAATGGAATCGCTGACATTAGGTTAGAAGGAGAAATAAAAATAAAAGTGTGCAGGTACTTTCAGTTTCAATTCAGACATAAAAAGAGCTTGGAAGTTGTCATTCCCATCCTTACAAGAAAAACCTGGAAAAACAAAAATGACTTTTCTTAGACCTCTCAAAGAGCTGAGGTCACAGAGAAAATTATCTCCCAAAATCTAGAGAAAGGTACCTCCCAGGAGACAGAGGACTGAACATTTGCTTACCTAAAGCAAATGCCTTTGGAACATTGAACTAGAAATTTTGATGAATTTATGGAGGCCAAGTGTGAGATAGCATCAGAATGAGATGTTCCTGAGGCCCTCTATACAGAAGCAGTCTTTTCTTCCAGAAACAACCCCTCCAACTCCCAGGGTCTCATAAAGCAAATCAGAGAAAGAGGCCACAAAAAGTCTCCCTTGGGGCCCTGGCAAGTGGAAGTGAAGAGAAGCCATGGTAAAATCCAGTAAATTGCTTCTCCCTCAGGCTTAATCTCCAGGGAGGACATCATTAAACAGCAACAGTAGTGAAAATTCATTCCAGCTAAGGTTAGGGAACTCTGTTCCATGCCATCCTAGTTCACCTAAGACAACAAAAGCACAATCTAGTTGGGACAACTTTTCACAGACATAGACTGGAGAGACTGAAGAATACCCATGGCATCCTGAATAGGGATTGTGGTGGAACAAAGAAAGTGCTACTCCTAAAGAAAGAACAGAAACATTTATAAAGGGCATAACCTTGAGACATAGGTTCACCGTGCACTCCAAAGACTAAGTCTTCATCAAAAGATTGGTGATGGTGTTCCCCTAGTGTATGTAAATCCTACTGCACACTAATAAGCTTCAGTAATAACAGTAGTAGATTAAAGCTGAGGGAGCTCCAAAGCACAACAGAAAACCCCAATACCAAGAAGAAATAAGACCACTAGAGGAATTTGAACCCTCTGGTATCCACAGCTACAACCAACATCAAACAACCAAATCTAGGTAAGATTGACATAAATTCTCACTTTAAGGGTATATTTAATTCATTATTAGCCTTATACAAACTGTCTAACTATAAGCACACAGGACATGTCTCAGAAGAGACAAAGCAATCCCCCAAATCAGACTCAGATATGACACAGATGTTGGAATTTTCAGGTTGGGAATTTAAAATAACTACAGATTAAAAAGTTAAAAGCTGTAATGGAAAAGGTAGACAACATGTAATGCTAGATGGCTAATGTCCACAGAGATGGGGAAACTATAAGAAAAAAAAATCAAAGGAAATGCTAGAAATCTAAAAGTGGGTAACAAAGGTTTAGAATGCCTTTGACAGGCTCATCAGTATATTCAATACAGCTGAGGGAAGAATCAGTGACCTTTAAGATGTATCAAAAGAGATCTCCCAAACTGAAATACAAGGAGAAAAAAGAATGAAAACAAACACAGAATAGAACATCTGAAAATTGTGGGGCAACATCAAATGGTATAACATATGTATAATTGAGATACCAGAGGAGGAGAAAGAGAAAACAGAACAGAAAAACTATTTGAAGAAATAATGGCAGAACATTTTCCAAAATTTGTGACAATTAACAAACTATGGATCAAAAATCTCAGAGAATACCAATATAAATACCTAACACACACACACGGAGTCTTATATTCAAACTGCAAAAACCAAACACAAAGAGAAAATTTTGAGGACAACTGGGGTGTTGTGAAACTTCTTACCTACAGAGAAACAAGGTTAATAATTACAAAAATAAAAGTGTGACCTAAGGTGAAAAAGAATGGTTAGTGTTTCCCTAAGTATTTAAGGTGACTAATATTGATAACATTGGCACTCTTTGAAACCAAGAGCAGGCAACACCTCATAGCTATTACTGCTCTAAAATGTGGTAGCTATATTTAATTGATTAGCAGGTTTCAGGCTCTGGATTGCAAGGACAGGGTGCTGAATCCATCACTTTGCAAGGTCAAAGTGTTCATTTACATTTTAGTGCTTCAGCTGATTCTCATCTATTATGGAATTATCTATTTGCTCTATTTTTCAACTGCAATATTGTTCCTGAATCAAAGGAGCTGTCACAGACTTCCTTAGTGAAGGTCTAACAAGAGCTCATATCGTAGTACAGAGTTCTTTGTGTACCTACTACATGATTTCAGGAGGTATTCCGAAATTTACTAATATTAGAAAGAATAAAGTTGTGGTAGAAGTATTTATCAGCTTTGGAGCTATTTGTGCAATGCCAAATAAAGCAGTTAGCTGAGAATATAGCAGTGGCTTAGGGCTAGTTTGTACAAGTATATTTTACAGGTTTTTGGGGGCTAAGACCTTGTACACAGTTATTGTATCTCCAATCTGTGATCCAAACATCTTCCCTTTTTGAGAATGTTTCTATTAGTTATCTACAAAATAAATGAAAGCAATAAGCCTTGCACTTAAGCAATATTATCCCACGGAAAAACTGCCACCCACAAACTCATCACCTGCCATTTAAGATGCCAATGAGCAAAGTGCAAGTCAATTCTTCAGGTCTTATACTTGAAAAAGTCTCTTTATTTAATTTCAAGAATTGAAAAACAACTTCTTGGAATATATAATGGAAAAATCAATTTCTGAACAATGATTTATGTTCTAGTGTTCACATATTTGGACACATAATACAGATTAAACAGTAAAGAAATTCTTCTGGCAGATTGATTTTCATCCTAGAAGTGAACACTGTACTCCTTCCCAGATTGAATTTATTCACAGAAAACATTCACCACTAGAGTTTATACAAGTTAGGTCACTTGATAGCCTCCAGAGAGACATAGGACAAAACAAAGAGAGAAATCTCAATGGAATAACATAAAAAGAAAGAAATATTCCAACACATAACACAGACTTTTACCTTTATGTAAGTAAGAACTCTCCTTTTCCAAAGAAATAAGAAAGGAAAGGAGTTAACAAAGTTGATTCTACAAAATGCAGGTTTACATAAGTGAAAGACCGTGAACTTGACATTTAATATTCTTACTATGCTACAGACATTATATTTGTATTTTCTCACTGTTTCAATTTTGTCACCAGCTTTATTTCAGGAGACCCCTTTTTTCCTTCTGATAGGCAAACCTTCATCTGAACAATGATGGATTTTGACTACACTTGGGAGGGAAAATAGACATTCTCCTGCATGCCAAGACTGATCAATTAAAAGGGGCTGCCTGGACAGCTGCAATGAGAAGGATGGAGAAGCCACATTCAGATCCCATTCAGATCCAGGAAAGATAAACAAGTAGATAAGAAATGTCATCCATTTGACAATGTGAACGTTACTTTCTTGGCATTATTATTATTAATATTGCTTAATATTAAAAAAAAAAGAAAAGCTTCTAAATTACTTCAAGTCTACCCTTATGTTTCTTGGCCCAACAAAGGGCCCTTAGAAAGTAGGGGAAAGAGAACAGCCATGAATATGTATTTTTAATATTTTTGTACCAAATTTATATATTAGTCTGTATTCCATAAACTGTGTGCTCCTTGAAAAAAGAAAAAAAAGAAATGTCATCCAAGGCCCCAGGAGTAACAGTAAATATAACATATTTCCAGACTCTGAATCAGATGATCTATAAGGAAGGCTAGGCATTATGCAAACTTTGGCATTGCACAGGACTGGCTAAGCAGAACAAAAAGTTTACCAATCAGAATGAAATCAACCATTTAAAAAACGGCATGGCAAAAATAGCATGGCTGTGTACAGAGTGAGATATAACCTGACTCTACATTAACATTCACCATCAACATCCTACAGTTAATGTTAATTCTTAAATTGTTTAAGAAGGATAGTTGGGATGGTCAAAATCCAGCTATCAGAGGCTGCCATTTACTAAAATTATGAGCAGTTATATTTTTTTCTAAAGAAGAAACTGGAATTTGCCCCTATGGTCACCTGTGTCTTAGGTCTGGGGGTGGCCCCTTGGCTAAGCCTATTATCATTTTTTTTAAACAAAGATAAAGCAAGACTCTTATGCTGATATGGAAAGACTGGAGAGACTAAGGTATTTACATAAGTTTAAATATTGTCATCATTATAGGCAGAGCTACATCTCTGAAATTTCAAATATTTTTATAAGAAAATTGAATATTGGGATTATTTTCTCTTCGATAATTTCAAGGGTTTTTGATAATCTAGATTCTGGAGTGGGACATCGGCTGGACGACACTCTCAGAGAAAAGGAAGTAAATTGGCCCCTGCAATGTAATACCTGGCTGGAGCTTGGGAACCAAAAGAAAGACTTCTAGGGAAGAACTCGCCCTGTGTTTTTATGGAGCAGTAGTATCGTATCTGGCATCCATGTTACATCATGTGGTTGTCATTGAAATTAGAGGATCAAAGATGACCAAGATGGGGTATGGACCTTAGGGAACTGGAAAAAGCTGGGCTTTCTGTCATAAAACAGATGGTAAATTACACTAGTAATTGGACAATTAAAGATAGTTGATCCCCTAAGACTATAGATGCTAAAGAAGTTAATCGTCTTAATACCCTCAGAATGTAGTGTGCACAGGACTAGAATACAGTAGACATTCAACAAAACTATGAGAATGATGGAGTGAACACAGAAAATGCAGTTTCCTTCACTCTCTTGTTTCTCCTCCTTACTAAGCTCCTCCTCATTCTTCAAAACTTGGTTCAAATTACATGCCCTTGATTCCACATGTTTCCTGACACCCCAGGCTGAATGAGTCACTTCCTTCCTGTGATCTAGGATAGGCTGCACGTGTATTTGCCTCCATTTGATTACATTGTACCTCAGTCATGTTTACCTGCCTGTTTATTCCTTTGACTATGAGCTTCTCCAGGCTAATTCCTGTGTACTTTTCATCTGTTAATTTTCAGGTGCTAGCACAAAGTAGTTGCTCAGGAAATGTTAAAGGAAGGAAGAATGGAAGAAAGGAAGGTTATCCAGCTACTGTCTTCTAATAAGATTGTTAATCAGTAGCAATAGTTCTATCTTTTTCTCACTCACTTTCTTGGAAAATTATCTCCCAGGGAATGTACTCTGGCTCCCGACTCTTATTTTCACTCACCAGTGGTTCAGAGGAAGAGACAGCTTGATTCCTAGAGAATGCCTTTTCAAGGGCTCAAAAGCTATTTCTGGTTCCCGCCAATCTCATAAATGCGAAATCTCTGCACTTTATTTCCTCATATTTATACCACTCATTTTTGTCACATGAGGAAATAGAAGTCCTGATAGAGAAGACGCATGGTATATCATTACCATTACCTTGTCTGCATGCCAGACAAGCTTCCTCATCTATCCCTGCTTATTTCAAAAACTCTTCAAGAAGACAATCCTACTATCTACCTTCAAAGTGTTTTGTGAGACTCCAACAAAAAGCCCAATATAAAGCAAATAGTCCAATTTCTGGAAATTAGTAAATGTTCAATAAATATTAACTATAATCACATTACATTATCATAGTAAATATGATATATGTATATTTGTATATATGCATACATATACACATATTACATATATACATATTATATATAGTCATATGTATATATATATACACATATTACATACGTATTATATATATAATTGTGTGGGTATATAGAGTTGTACATACTTATATGTCTATGTGTGTATAATACACTTGAGTTCTCCTAATAACAAAATTTCCCATTTAAATTTTTGCCATATTTTAAAATTTAAATTTTAAGTCTTTTTAAAATTTCTTAACAGGCTGGGCATGGTGGCTCACACCTATAATCTTAGCACTATGTGAGGCTGAGGGGGGAGAAGTTCAAGCCCAGCCTGAGAAAAAGTGAAACCTTATCTCTACCAAAAATAAGAAAACTGTGTTGTGGTGAGTAGATATAGTCCAAGATACTCAGGAGGTTGAGGCAGGAGGATTGCTTGAGCCCAGGAGTTTGAGGTTCCTGTAAGCTAGGATGATGCCATGGCATTCTAGCCTGGGCAACAGAGTGAGACCCTATCTCTAAATAAATAAATACAATTTATTAACAAATTATCTATTAAGCATGTACTGCATATGAAGAACTAGGGACACAACAATGTAAAACGCAGATAAGGTCACTGTCCTTATAGTATTTACCATCTACACATAGCAATTTCATGCTCACATTGAATCAGAGGAAGTATTCACTGGAAAATAGCAGGGACTGGTCTTATTTAACATTCCCGAAATAAAAATGTAATTTAAAATGACATTTTGAATTAATATTTTACAACGTGGAAAATAAAAGAGCAAAAAGAAAAATCATATTGTGATCTGTTCTTGGTTGTGTCATTTGGGTTGTAAAGTGGTTAGTTAGGTTCCTTGGTTGGTGATTTTTTTTGTTTTTTTACACCACCTCCAACTCTGTACTTAAGTTGTTAATAATAATAATCATAGTAATAAAAATTAGCAATGTACAGAGACTATTTTGTTCTATGAAATCAGTGGGAAAATCAATGGTGATTTCTAGAGGGAAAATACACAAATTACCCACAGAGTTCAAGCTTCAAGAGCCTGGATAGTCCCCACATGCAGCAGCCAGGACAGGTTAAAAGGGAGCTGAAGTTGGGGTAGGCCTTAGCGTCTTCCTCCTGTGTGGCACAGACCTGCCAATGTTAGCTCAGAACAGGCTCAGGCCAGACTTGGGAACAATAATGATAATAGCTCTCATTACAGAGCAAGTGCATACACTTACTCATATAATCCTTACAACAACCGCAGGAGGTGGCCACTGTTGGTATCTCCATTTCATAGGCCACGAAACAAATGAGGGGTGGAATTGGGATAAGAAAGAAGTTAGATGGAGAATATCCATGATTAACCACTCACGGCTTCTCTTTACTCCCTCATTACTAACTGTTGTTTCCCGTGAAGTAACTTCTCTTAGCCCACTACCAGTGGTATCCTAATCAAGTACAGAAAAGTCTTCATATCTTATCTAAGATCCCACTCTACGGCCAATCCAAATGGCCTGCATTGGACTCTGAACTGGGGGCTCACTTCCTATTTTGTTTGTAACAATTTTCCTTCTTTATATAGAACTTCTTTAATTATGAAATAGTGTTTCTTGTAGAAAAAGTCAAAAAAGGAAAGTTTGTATAGGTCCATAACCTAGATATTATTCACATGTGAATTCTGACAATTAAGGACATGAACTCATCCTAGAAAAAGTGCTACATCCCTCACTGCTGAATATAACTGTGGTAATCTTTGAGGTACTCCCCTTGGGAAGCTATATACCAACAGCAGCACCTAGTCAACCCTTCAAAGCAATCTTGGAACTCTTTCTGGAATGGCCATCAAAACCAGAGCCATATTAACCTTAAATTTCTGAATGTCATCAAAATTCACCTTTCAATATTTCCTTTATCTTTGGGTAAATAAAAATGTCATTGGGGGCCAAGTCAAATGAGTAGGGAGGGTGTTCCAATACAGTTATTTGTTTACTAGCTAAAAACTCCCTCACAGATAGTGCCATGTGAGCTGGTACATTGTTGTGATACATACAAGAGCCTTAAATTATTGGTCAAGATTTTCCTAGTTGTTTTCTGTTGATGTTTAATTGATATTCTCTGCTGCTCATGGTTAGCTAATAATTTTGATACACATTTCAATGTATTTTTGCAATTTTTTGTCAGTTCTGCTTCCTACTGGCTGCCCTTACCTCTCTTCATCAGTGTTGCTTACTCTCCCCTCAGAAAAATATTTAATCCATTTGAACATTGCTGTTTTCTTCATGGTAGCATCCCCATAAACTTGGACTAACACGTCCCTGATTTCGCTTCCGCTCTTGCCAAGTTAACAAGAAACTTACAAATGTTCGTTTGTTGCTCCTTTTTAAGCTCTGACATTCTCCTGATGGTACATGAAAATAACAATAATGAACGCTGCTCAGCAAGATACCACCACACATCAAACACAACTGTGAGACACTAACATACCAAAGTTGTGAAACCTTACCTAATTGTTTGCACAGTACTGCCAACATAAGTGTACAGGTGCAAGTTCACAAACATAATTGCCAGATTTCTGTATTTGTGTGTGTGTGTGTGTGTGTGTGTCTGTCTTACAGTCAACACACAGCAATACTGAAAAAGCATTAAACAAATTGACATCTGTGTATGAATTTCCGTGGGATGTGAGCTTGAGCCATTTAGCATTTTGAGATAGGTTAGAGCAATGGCTATCATCCTAACTAATATAGAAAACTAATCCACACTTACAATCACCTTAAAAACAAGATTACCCCTCCATGTGCTCAAGCATTTAAGTCAGTGAGAACACACACAGTTCTTTAGGAAAATCTTTATAAGCACACTGAGGTAGGATTTAGAGAAGAAGTAGAACTTCCAGATACCCTAAAACTATGTCACCTAAGTGATTTCCTTGTCAGTTATGGTAGAATCTGAACAAAGGTATCCTACTTCTGACCCAGCTAAGCCTCCCAAGTTTCCAAGTTCATGTAGCTTATGCATACAAGTCAGGTTTCCATGAAAGAAGCAGCAGACTACTAGGGGACACACACATACAAATGTAACACACATAGAGTGAGAGAGTTGGACCAAATTTCTTCATATCTAAAGTTGGGACAGTGGTGGGTGCTAGCTCATGATGGGCACCTCAGGTCACATGGCAACATGGTGGCACAAGGTCAGTTTTAATTTCTGCTAAAACCCCGTGAGAAAACAAAAGCTTTTCCCAAAAGAATAATAGTTATCTACAGATAATGTCATGCCTTTGCTATAAAATCCAAAGGTTATAAACTGTGATTCAACTATAGAGAACCACAGGAAACTCTAGGCAGCATCCTTGGCTACCACTGAAACTTAGAACACCATTGTATTTGTTGAGTTATAACCCCACCATCGAGGACTTGAAAGATGCAGAAGTGGTGATTCCTACCTTATCTCTGTGCAAATTTGGCCTAGGCAGAAAACAGACGGATCTTGGAGAATGATAGTAGCCATTATGGACTGAAAGTGGCCTTGCAGCTTGGGAAACATCATGGACCTGCTCCAATGCCTTTTCTATTTTTATCCCTACTCAAAACAGGCTGATTTTCACATAATGTAGAAAATAGGTTGGAGTAGCATGCCAAAATAGACTTTATGCTGCCTCTGAAATCTGAAGTTATCCACGAGGCATTGTGCCTCTTTCTGAATGGTAGGAGGACCCAGATGCAGCAACTTGTCTTTCACCATGGAAATAATAACTTCACAAGCTCTAGACTGCTGAAGTTCTAGAAATTTCACCAACATGGCAGCCACTTGAATTTTTGTGGTACTTATTTCCCATTTCATAACATACACATACTTTAACAATGTGTCTAGAGTAGTTGTTACTTCCACCTCATCAGATCAAAACAGTATATAATATCATCAAGGTAATGGGCCAGCTTCATGTCCTGTGAAACAAACAGAAAGGCAATCAGGTTCCTGCAGATAGCGTTATAACATAGGGCTGAAAAGTCAGAACAGCCTTGAAGTACGATAGTGAAAGCCATTCAGCTGGCCCTGCTAGCTGCAAATAAATTGTTTCCAATGGTCTTTACTACCAGGTATAGAGAAAAAAGCATTAACCATATTAATAGTTGCACATTTATTGCCAGGGGATGTGTTGATTTGCTCTAGAAATAAAACTACATCTGGAACACCAGCTGCAATTGCAGTCACTACCTGATTATGTTTATAGCAGTGCACTTGTCTTCTTTTTGGCTGCTTTAATAAAGTACCATAGTGGCTTATAAACACTAGCAATGTATTTCTCATGGTTCTGAAGGTAGATGTCTGAAGATGGGGCCAGCATGGTCAGGTTCTGGTGAAGGTCTTTTTCTGGGTTGCAGTTGGCTAACTTCTTGCTATACCCTTGGAAGATGGTAAGAAAGCTAGAGAGTTCTCCAGTTCCCTTTCATAAGCACACTACTCCCATTCACAATGGCTCCGTTCTCATGACCTAATTATTTTCCAAAGCCCTTATGTTCCATTATGACCAACTTGCGGGTTAGGATTTCAACATATGAATTTGAGGGGATAAAAACTTTCAGTCCATAATGGCCACTATCATTCTCTATGATCCATCTGGAAAATATATGAAGTGCACAGAGTTAAACTAGGAATCACCACTCTGCATCTTTCAAGTCCTTAGTGAAATTATCCATGGAATTTGGTACTCATATTGATTTGCTATTTTGGAAGATAAGAGAAGTTACAATAGCTTCCACTTGATTTCCCCTACCTTATCTCTCACTCCGCAAGTCAGTTGTGGGCTCTGCCAGTTGCTGAGTATATATATTCCAATTATTTAAGGACTAAGAAAATAATCTCAAGGTAGATTCAGGGATCCAAGGGGCCCACTGTGAGATGTATTTGACCAAAGTCCCATTGATCACAAGATTTTGATAAAAACTTACTCTGACTAGTGAACTACATACATTATTGTCATTATATCAGAATCCTTCCTCTAGGGGATCCAGTTTTCCCTTATTCAGGGGGCTCTAAGTCTACAAACTCACTGAAATATGAGAATTGACGGAGAGGAGCTATGAAGTAAAAATGAATTTCCGTGCCATACTCTAGAGGATGTGCCCAAAAGGTTTGAGAGATTGGAATGTCACAGTAGATTTTTCATGTAGGATCGGCTCATCCATCTTCACAATATCTTTAGGAGAGTTCAGAGGACACTTCCTTTACCAAGGCTTAAATTAAGGCCTAGCCAAGTAAAGCAGCTAGCACATTTTCTATGGCTCCTGAATCCCATCAAAAGCTATGGAGTTAGCTAGCTCAGAAAAGTACAAAGCTAGATAGTAAAGCTGGAAATAGTCAAGCACCAGATATGTGAACATTCTTCTATGGCATTCCCATAATGCATGTCTGATACCAGAATTTTCATACACTATCACAGCTGAGACAAACACTTCCATTGACTTCAGTTTTCTTAGCACTCGCAAAGATCAGATCTTATGTAGAAACATTTGGTAAACAAATGTCTAAGATGTTTATATATTAATCAGTAAAAAATAATACATTGATTTATAGTAACATAATTATTAATATTTCATTAGTAATATAAGATCATAATTTTTTTCACTTATCAGAATACACATATCCTTTATTCAGGATACCCATTTCTAGTCTTGCTCAACCTCTATTTCACTATCACCCTCCTCCTCTCACAAAAGAGCTTTCTTTGACCCTGCTGATGAAATTTTAATACTGTGTATATAGCATTATATATCTGTTTATATACTTTATGTACCCCTGTGCTTTATTCATAGAAAGTAACATTTTGTTCACTGCCCCCAACACTCTCAGAATCAATTTTCACCACCTCTGGAGTCCTTTTAACCTATTGGGAATATATGCCTCATTCTTTTTTTCCTGCTCTCTGGCAGCATGGATTATTGTATTAATATGCCTTTTTATTTATGTATTTTTGATGCTTTGACATCTGGAGCCTTGCTGACTGTAGAGGGAGATGGCCCTTCCCAGGGTTCGCAATTCCTAGAGATAGTAAAGGACTCACCTTCTAGCACAACTTTCATATGCAAACCATCAATCTAGCATTTCCCTTAGTGGTCTCTTACACTCCAGGTCACTAATAAATTAGGTCTTTGAGAGGCCTAATAAAAATTAGACTGATGGTACACAAGCATCTCTATTGTGTTCAGTAATTGATTTCAGTACGTCAGATATCAGGCTTAAAGGAGAAAACATGGGATCTTCCTAGCAATAAAGTTTTGATAAAACCTTTCTTTTGAGCCTTTATAATTGGGAGATATGTATAGTCTTTGTTCATTCATAGATAACTTAAGCTACCATCAAAATGTATATCAATTTTGATAGGTTCAAACCTGGCAGGCAAGAAGTAACACTTTAACACAGCAAAGAGGAGAAAGGCAACCAAAGCAGACCATAACTGCATTTATCAGAATCCTGGTCACAGTAAGAGCTGGAGACATGGATGATTGGGCAACCAGAACTGACTACAAAAGGTTCTGTGGATTTTACCTACTCTATATTTTTATTCCCTGTGATATCTTTGAATTGTTTTCATGATGCGTATATTTTTCTCTTTCTCTCGTCTCTCTTCCCTCACTCCAGCCCTTAGTCCTTTACCAAAGTAATATTTTTTTTTATTGAATCATAGCTGTGTACAATAATTCAATCATGGGGTACAGTGTACGGGCTTCAGATACAATCAGAGATATTTTCATCAACCTGATTGCGATAACATTCAAGAGACTTTCTCATTACTTTGTGAGAAC
>CAUYRH010148893.1:0-47182 GCA_963574655.1 Perodicticus potto
TTCCCTTTATATGCATCTGGCAATCTCATCCAAAGGCCTTTTCTCTATCTTATCCCTCTGCCTGCCTTCCTTCCTTCCTTCCTTCCTTCCTTCCTTCCTTCCTTCCTTCCTTCCTTCCTTCCTTCCTTCCTTCCTTCCTTCCTTTCTCTCTCTCTCTCTCTCTCTCTTTCTCTTTCTTTTTTTCTGCCTTTCTCTCTCTCTCTCTCTCTCTCTCTCTCTCTCGACTGGTTCTTCTAAATTCGTGCATGGCTAACACTTGTTCACAAAAATCATTGCTTTGTTTGATGAGGTTCAGCCTTACTCACCTATGTAATGCTGCAAATTGCTCTCCTACCACACTCACAATCCCATCATTGTTCTCTTCATTTTTTTAAACCACAGCTCTTATCACCATCTAGCATAGTATATGATATACTTCATATTATTGTATATTTTGTTTATTGGCTGGCCCTCTGTGCTCAAAAAGGGATATTTGCTATAATATGATGGCAAATGGCTCAAATAAAAGTTCTGCTTTGTATTGTTTGAGCAGTTTCCATAGTGTAAATATTCCCACCATAACTGATTGTAAACTACCAATGGCAACAGTTCAAATACTGACTCAGAAACATTCTAAATATTTAACAATCTGTTCTAGTAAACTAATGGTTGCCAACCCCAGCCTACCACTGAATATGTGTGCTTTTTCATTGATGAATCCCAAGTGGCTATAAAAGTATCTGTGGGTAATTGATGCTCAATAAAATTGAATTTAATTAATGGATAAATTAATGAAGTTGTTTTATCTATTGTTTTTTAATTTTAAAAACCTCTCATATTAGAAAACCTATTAATCTTGGTAAAAATATATTTCTTTCCCCTTATTATTCAATTGAAGCTTATGTGATTACTATCTGCCAGAATCACAATTAACAGATTTACATGTTCAATGCATAAACCTGTTCAGCACAATACATCTATTTTTTTCATGCATTAAAACTAAGCCTAACTTAAACCAGAAATTCTGTCTACATATATCATATTAACTATCATTATCTCTAATTAGATATCTTAATAAGTATTAAAATAATAAAAATTTTCAGTCCTTAAATTTTTAAGTACTAATATAGTTCTTAATTTCATAAATAATCAACATTGTATTCATTACATATTCTATATGAGATGCATCTACAGCTATGCTGTATAAGGTATAGAACTATTGGCAAACTTTGCAAATTTCAGTAAGGACAAAAGCATTATATTAGAATTATTTCTCATTAACATTACTTCGTTTTTTAGCCTTTTATAGATTTAATAATAAATAATTAGTGACATATCTAACTTTCATAATTTTCAAACAATGATTAAGTTTCATTTCCAATTATTGGTCTACATGGTAAAAATTAGCTTTTCTATTATTTCTCACCTACATGATAGTCTGGAATTTGTTTTTGGTTTCTTGACATAATTTTAGCTTTTTTACACAACCACATTTAGAAGGTCAAATGTTGTCATTGTGTATGTATAAAATTAATATAAGTGGGATGTCTATCATTATTATGTAAAATAATTAACTGGTATTTCTTCTAAGAAAAGGATATATAAGTGAATTACAGAATCAAAAAGAGATGCTTGATATGATTGAGAAAATAGTAAATATAGTATTTTTTTTTTTTGCAGTTTTTGGCCGGGGCTGGGTTTGAACCCACCACCTCCAGCATATGGGGCTGGCCCCCTACTCCTTTGAGCCACAGGTGCCACCCCAAAAGTCAATAACTTAAAGGCAAAAATAACATGAGTTTTACACACAAAAATTTAAAATTAAAAAAATTGAAGGTAATTTAAAAATTTACCATCTTCCTAGGTGTTTAACTTTTAATGTAGTAAGTAGCTCTAACTGAATGGAATTTGAATCCTATTTGGAATCAGGATTTCTCAGTTTAGACCCTCAGAATACTCACAGATAACATTTACCAAAATAAAATAGCCATGAAAATAAGCTACTATGAATAAGAGTCAGGAAGAAAATACAAAAAAATATTATATCAAGGATCTTATGTATTTGATTTTTGAATATACGATTGAAAATAAATATGTTCAAAAATAAAAGAAGAAATATATATAATAGAATAACAATAGATAATTAAAAATAAAAATTATGTCTGAACACAAACATAATCCTTTTCTAAATGAATTATATAATAATGGAAAGTAAAGATTTATTTGATGAGCTTAAGTAGGATTATATCAGCTGATGAGAGAATCAGATATTCTCTACAAAGCAACACAGAGATATAAAGAAACACAATGTACAAAAGAGTTCAAAAGACACAGATGAGAAATGAGAAGATCCACAAACCTCAAATAAATGCAAAAATCAAATTCTAAAACTTTTATAAAAATAGGAGCATCTTTATGACTATGAAGTTACGTACTTTTTTCTTAAGACACAAAAAACTAACTGTAAAAAGATAATTTTCTTCAGAAAACATCAGAAAGAAAACAAAAAGAAAGTACAAAATAGGAGAAATTATTCGAAATAAACATTTTCGATGGTATTATACTGAGAATTTAAGGAACTGCTAAAAATAACCCATAATAGAAAAATAAGTAGAAAATTTGAAAAAGTCAATAAGTATTTGATAACAATAAGAAATAAGATATTATAACAAACAAGGTATTAAACACTTGCAATAATCGGGGGCTACAAACTAAAAACATGATAGAATGAATACCAACTTAATTCCATTAGAGGTACTTTTAATATACTGGTAGTTAGAATTGTTACAATTAGTTCTGGAAAAAAAATTAGTGTCATATCCTAAAGTTGAAAATGCATATACCTCTGCTGTAAAGGAAAAAAAAATATTCAATGATTTTTTTTAAAGCATTTCATTCAAGGGCTTTGCAATAGGCATAGGGAAACCTGCAACAAAGTTTTGCTGTCGGCAGGGGTAGGAGAGATTAGACTCAACTTTAAGTACAGCATAAGCAAGTGGGTTGAATAGGATGAGGTCAAAGAATGCAGGAGGAAGGGAGGTTTGGTTAAGCTAGTAGGATTCTGATATCATGTCGGGAGGCAGTAGAGGATGAGGAATTGGATTAGATATTGAAGATAATCAGAGGTTCTTTTTGCACTGACTTAGCATTGTTCTTTGCTAAAACTGAATTAACAGGAAAGTACACAGGTAGGCCTAGAAGAAGGTTTATGAGCCTAAAGAGTGTTTGGTTAAGTGAATATTCTTTGTTGATATCCTAGAGAAACTTTGTAGACATGTACCAAAAAGGGTTTACAGCAAAAAAAAAAAAGAAAAAAAAAAGTAAAAATGAAGCAACTCAAATGTTTATGAGCATAAAAGTTGATTAAAAATTTGTGCTATAGGGCAGTGCCTGTGGCTCAAAGGAGTAGGGCACTGGCCCCATATATCGGAGGTGGTGGGTTCAAACCCAGCCCAGGCCAAAAATTGCAAACAAACAAACAAAAAATTTGTGCTATAGTCATACAATATTTCACATTAAATAGTAATGATCTACATCTGTGCAGATGAAAGTAGTATCATAGATGAGTAATAGGAATACAACATTGGTGAAAAGTCACAAAGGACAATTTAAAATTTGATATCTTTTCTCAAAACTCAAAAAAGTAAGAAAAAGTAAGAACTATATTTTGTTTGGGAATTTATAAATATATAATCCTTGATCTTTAGAAAGGAGTGCTGAAATTTTCCTGTTTATGAGACAGAACAAGATTAAATAATAAGGAATTAAAGGTTTAAAGGATCCCATAAGGAATGAGGACATTAAGGAGAAGGAAGATTGTATTGACCTCACAATATCAGGAGAATGCAGAAATTTCACAAAATACCAGTTGATCTTATTGGCTGGGAGTAGCACCGATAGATGATTTGTATGAAAATGGTATAGAAGCCCAGTACCCTCTAAAAATTCGTTTAAAAAAACCCAATAAAATGTAGTTTAATTAATGAAAAGATGTAAGATTTTATTTAATTTATAAACACGCAAAGCTTAAGAATGAAGATCCCCCCCCCCAAATGAATGAAGATTCAAAGATTATGGGGGAAATTGTTCATTTTTTAATGCTTAGGTTCAACAAATTATGGACAGCTGGGTAAAAATATGATTGGACAAAAAGGATGTGATCTAATGCTAATAGGCTAAATGGGGAAACCTAGCAAGGCCTGTCTATCTAAGGTCTTGGCCTCTCTGGGCAACATTCCTTCCTTTTACGTATGAGGCAGGGCCCTTTTGAATGGGGGAGTCCCATGAGCTTTAGTCAAACAAGGTAGACCACATAATTTCTTTAAGGCCATTTTTTATACAGAATAGGAATTCTAGTTTGTATGACCTACCTTGGAGCAGAGGGATTCTGGTTTCTGTGTCTAACCTCAAGGGAGAATGGAACTGAGAGGAAGAGGGCAGGAGAGGCCAGAGAAAAACCTTTGCTTCTGAGGCTTTCATTTGTGGCATTGTTTTCTGAGCCCCAACAATGCCTATGTGTTCATCAGAATCCTCTTGTTCTCTTTGAAGTTAGAAGTTATTTTTTTCTCTTCTGCCTTCCAAATATTACACCTTAATATCAAATTCTAACCCAAATATGCCATTGGCAGTTGTGTAAGGAAACGTAGTTCTAGGATTCTCTCTTTTGTAAGACAAGAAAAATGGCTCGGTGCCTGTAGCACAGTGGTTACGGTGCCAGACACGTACACCAGGTGGTGGCTTAGAACCTGGCCTGGGTCAGCTAAACAACAAGGACAACTACAACAAAAAAATATCCGTGTGTTGTGGCTGGTGCCTGTAGTCCCCCCTACTCAGGAGGCTGAAGCAAGAGAATCACTTAAGCCCAAGAGTCAGAGATTGCTGTGAGCTGTGATGCCATGGCACTCTACTGAGAGTGACATAGTGAGACTCTGTCTCAAAAAAAAAAAAAAAAAAATGAGAAAAATATAAGAGGGTAAAGTTGATGCTGTATTGAAAGGAAGTAATCTGACAAAATGTTAAATACATTTTTAAAAATTAAGATAGCAATATATACAAAATTTAAGAAAAGACAGCAATAAATACAAAATGTAAGATATTTGTTATTCCAGCATAACAGACAATTGAGAAAACTCACATATATTGTGAGTTGCTTTATTTATTTTTATGCTTCAGAACCTTCACATACATCCCATATCCATTTTAATGGGTGACACACTACATTATGAAATTAAAAAGATTGAAAGCACTTGATTTAAATATTCATACCTGAACTATACGTCTACATTATAAGTGCATAAATTTAATCAAAACAAATTTTATAAATAGTATTAGCACACATTTTAGTATCACAAATGCCTCTGATGCGTTATACATATATGAATATATTATGTGTTGTTTACCAAAATGTCCCATTTGAATGCAGACTCACTAACAAATGATAGTTTTCTTGGCTTTGCTAAAAAACATTGATTTTCTTTTTCCTTCAGTCTTTTTTTTTCCCTAAAATTTGATTGCTTACATTGATTACACCCAGAAATTAAAAAAAAAAAAGTTCTATAAAATCCCTATGGGAGTCAGAGCAAGATAGCAAACCAGAAGGATTGTTCAGCTGGGCTCTCCTAGAATGACTGGGGAAAAAGAGAGAACCCAGCCATACTTGGCATAGGGACCTTTCCCAGAGTCATACATAGCTCAGGGAGCATAGCAAGGAGGTGGTGAGCTGGATAGAGCAGATGATCCAGAGCAGTGGAAACCTAATGAATTAGGCAAGTGATTATGACTGCCTGGGATTGGCTGGCACCTCACAGAGTTCTGGGATGGGAGGAAGCCTTTCTGGAGTTTTCAGTTGTTGGACTGAAATAATAGTGGGGGACTTTAGCACCCCTCTAACAGAACTGGGCAGATCCACTACACAAAGATACAAAGGACATAAGTGCTGAGGACTTATGGACTGAGTGCTTGAGTGGAAAGCTTGGAAGAGTGGGTAGACTGAAACAGTACACAGCAGCAAGATTTGAATGCAGAATGGAGTGGATTTGACATTGGTTTGGTGGCTGGTGAGGCAGCCATACTGATGTGGTCTCGGAAGCCAGAGGCTGCCACTGTGGGCAGGTAATGAGAGGGTTATAATGGGGGCCTAATGCATAGCTGTCTTAATTCTGTGTGCTGCTCCACTCTTGGGGCAGGCAAAGGGTTTCAAGGAACCCACAGGAAATGGAGTTAGGGGACACTGTAAGACCTGCCCCTGAAGGAATCTTGTGACCTTTAAGATACCAACCTGGCTGGGTCTGAATGCTGAGGAAACAATCAGCTGATCACCAAAGGCAACTAAATTTGGAGCAAGGACCATAGAAGTTACTGTCTGTGCTCTCTGTCTCCTAAAAAACCCACAGCACCACCAGTTGTCCCATCAACATATTGCAACATACTCTCATCAAGAACAAGAACTTTTGTTTGAAACAAAGGAAGTAGTGAGAAGGAAAAAGGAGGATAAGGATGTGAATAAGAAGAAAAAACATATGAGGAGGAACCAACAGAAAAATTCAGGCAACATCAAAAACCAAAACGGAGGAACTACCCCGAGGCACCATGAGGCAGCTAGAGCAGAAGACTCCACCTATAAAGAATTAATGGACTTGACAGAAAGAATTTAAAATATGGATAATAAAGACAATAAAAGAAATGGACTAAAAAATGGAAAGACAGAACCAAAAGTTGGATGAAAGATATGTAGTATGTAGAAAGGATAGGGTGGAACTTAAGGAAATGAAGAACACAATCAGGGAATATAAAGATGAAGTAGAAAGTACCAAAAATAGGTTAGACCAGGTGGCACCTGTGGTTCAGTGAGTAGGGCGCTGGCCCCATATACCAAGGGTGGCAGGTTCGAACCCAGCTCCAGACAAACTGCAACAAAATATAGCCAGGCATTGTGGTAGGCACCTGTAGTCCTAGCTACTCGGGAAGCTGAGGCAAGAGAATCACCTAAGCCCAAGAGCTGACAGTTGCTGTGAGCTGTGATGCCACAGCACTCTACTGAGGGTGACAAAGTGAGACTCTGTCTCTAAGAAAAAAAAAGAAAAGAAAAAATAAGTTAAACTATGGAGAAGAAAGAACACCAGAGCTAGAAGATAAAGTTTTTGTGTTAACACAAGGAGTTAACAGACAGAAAAAAGAGAGAGAAAGTAGAACAACAAGTGTTTAGAGAACTGTGAGACTATGAAATGTTCACACATATAAATAATAGGGATACCTGAAGGGGAAGAAGATTATTCCAAAGGAATGGAAACTCTACTGGGGACTATCATAAATCAAAATGCCCCAGGTTTTCATTTAGTGTCACTAAAGACCCCAACACACACCTTTCAGATGAATATCAAACACCGAGTCATTTCAACTCAAAAAAAACCTCTCTAAGACACATTTCAATAAACTTGTCCAAAGGCAAGAAAGAAAAAATTCTGCAAGCAGCCAGGAGAAAGTGTCAACTGACCTACAGAGGCAGAGCCATTAGGATGACAACAGACTTTTCAAAGGAAACTTTCTAAGCCAGGAGAGCATGCTCATCTACCTTCAACATTCTTTTTTTTTTTTTTTTAATGATAGACTCACTTTGTAACCCTTGCTAGTGTTCTGTGGCATCATAGCTCACAGCAACCTCAAACTCCCAGGCATAATCGATTTTCTGCCTCAGCCTCCCAAGTACCTAAGACTACAGGTGCTGCCACAGTGCTCAACTATTTTTAGAGACAAGGTCTCGCTCTGGCTCAGGCTGATCTTGAGCCTATGAACTCAGGCAACCCAACCACCTCAGCCTCACAAGTGCTGTGATTACAACCTGAGCCACCATGCATGACAACTTCGACATTATTAAACACAACAATTTTGAGACCAAAATTCTGTATCTTGTTGCTTTAAGCTTCAAAACTGATGGAGAAATCAAATCTTTTGCAGATATACAAGCACTGAGGAAAACACCACAATAATATCAGCTCTACAGGAAATTTTTTAAACCTATTCTCAACAATAACAACCACAATGGACCACCAGCAAAGTAAACACCAAGAAGCTAAAAGTCAATACTTAGCTTCCATAAAGGTGCAAAAGATAAAACTAAGAATTGGACTTTCACAAAATAAGATGAATAAAACCCCATCACACTTACCAATTCCCTCAATAGAAATCAATGTTCTGGATTCATTATGAAAGAGACACAGGCTGGCTCACTGGATAAAAAAGCACAAGCCCTCCATATGCTGTCTCCAGGAGACACACGTTTAAGGGGTGGAAAACAGTATTTCAAGTAAATGGAAATCAGAAGAAAGGAGGGGTTGCAATCTTATTTTCATATACAAGCAGATTTAAAGGAACTAAAATTTAAAAAAAAGACAAATATGTACACTTTATACTGGTCAAAGGAACAATACTACAAGAAGACATTTCAATTTTAAACATTTATCCACCCAACTTAAATGCTCCTAGATTTATGAAACAGACCTTCATGGGTATGAGCAATATAATATCTCATAACATCATAATATTGGGGGAATTTAGCACCCCTCTAACAGAACTGGGCAGATCTTCTAAACAGAAACTAAACAAAGATACAAAGGACTTAAATGTGACACAGAACAAATGGTATTAATAGACATACACAGAACACACCATCTGAAAGCCAGAGAATATACATTTTTCTTGTCAGCCCATGGTATGTACTCCAAAATAGACCACATCCTAGGGTACAAATCAAACCTCAGCAAAATTAAAAGAATAAAAATTATACCTTGTATCATCTCAGATCACAAGACAATAAAGGTGGAACTCAATTCCACTGAAAACATTCATTCCCACACAAAGACTTAAAATTAAATAACCTTATGCTGAATGATAGTTGAGTGCAAAAATAGATAAAAGAAGAAATCACTAAATTCTTCAATTATAACAAAAATGAAGATACAAGTTATCAAAACCTGTGTGATGCAGCAAAAGCAGTCCTGAGAGGCACTTTACATGCCTACATTTGAAAAACAGAAAGAGAGTGCATCAAGAAACTCATAAACAATCTTATGGAATTGGAAAAAGAAGAACAATCTAATCCCAAACCCAGCAGAAGAAAAGAAATAACCAACATTAAATCAGAGATGAATGAAATTGAAAAAAAAAGCATCATTCAGAAAATTAATGAAACAAGGAGTTGGTGTTTTGAAAAAATAAAGAAAATCAATAAGCCTTTGGTCAGATTAACTAGAAACAGAGAAGTAAAATCTCCAATAACCTCAATCATAAATGATAAAAGGGAAATAACAACAGATGCCACAGAGATATGAGATTATTTCTGAGTACTACAAGAAACACTATGATCAGAAATTTTACAATGTGGAGGAAATGGATCAATACCTTTAATCATACCCTCTCCCTAGTGTAAATCAATAAGAAATAGATTCCTTGAACAGACAGATTTCAAGAACTGAGATCAAAGAAAATCATCTTCCCCTCCCCCAAACAAAAGCCCTAGTCTAGATGGCTTCACACCAGCATTTCAGAATTCAAAGAAGAGCTTATAGCCGTACTTCAAAATATATTGCAAAAAACTGAGAAGGAATGAATCTTCTCTCACAAATTCTATGAAATAAATATCATCCTGATGCCTAAACTGGGAAAAGACCCAACTAAAGGAATTTCAGACCACTTTCACTAATGAATATAGACGCAAAAATTCTCAAGAAAATGCTAGCCAACAGATTAGAACACTTAAGAATTTAGGCATAGGTGGCATGTTTATGAATATGATTGAAGCCATCTACAACAAACCCACAGCTAATTTTATACAGAATGGAATAAAACTGAAAGTTTTTCCACTTAGAAATGGAACCAGACAAGGTTGTCTTCTATCACCACTACTATGCAATACAATACTAGAAGTCCTAGCCAATACAATCAGGCAACAGGAGGAAATAAAGGGCATACAAATGGGAGCAGAGGAGGTCAAACTCTCACTCTTTGCTGACTATATGATCTTATACTTAGAGAACCCCAAAGACTCACCCACAAGACTCCTGGAAGTGACCAAAAATACAGCAATGTCTCAGGATATAAAAACAATGTCCATAATTTAGCAGCCTTTGTATATGACAATAACAGCCAAGATGAGAAGCTAATCAAGGACGCAGTTCCCTTCATAGTAGCTTCAATAAAAATGAAATACCTAGGAATATAAATACAAAAGAAGTGAAGGACCTTCACAAAGAAAATTATGAAACTCTAACAAAAGAAACAGAAAATATTAACAAGTTAAAGAACATGCATGCTCATGGCTTAGAAGAATAAACATTGTGAAAATATCTATACTTCCCAAAGAAATCTACAGATTCAGTGCAATCCCAATTAAAATTCCATCATCATACTTTCAAGATTTGGAAAAAATAATTGTTCATTTTGTATGGAACCAGAATAAACCCCTGTAAAGTCAAGGCTATTCTTAGTAATAGAAACAAAGCTGGTGGTATCACCCTACCAGTTTTCTGGCTATAATACAAGGCCATAATGATCAAAACAGAATGGTATTGTCACAAAAATAGAGACATTGGCATTTGAAACCAAATGCAAAACCACGAGATGAAACTAATATCTTACAGCCACCTGATCTTTGATAAACCAAACAAGAACATACACTGGGGAAAAGAATCCCTATTCAATAAATGGTGCTTTTAGAACAGGATAACCACATGTAAAAGACCAAAACTAAGCCTGTTACTCTCACCACTTACAAAAAATGATTGAAGATGGATAAAAGATTTAAATCTAAGTCATGAAGCAATGAAAGTTCTCAAAGAAAGTGTGAAGGAAACACTTGCAGTTATTAGCCTGGGGAAAGATTTTATGAAGAAAACTTCCATGGCTATTGAAACGATAACAAAAATAAACAAATGGGATTTAATTAAACTGAAAATCTAAGGAAACAACAACCAAAGCAAACAGATAACCTTCGGAATGGGAAAAGACATTTGCATATTATGAATTGGACAAAAACTTGATAACTAGGATCTGTAGAGAACTAAAGTTAATCAACAAAAAAGATCCCCAAATCTCGTATATCACTGGGTAAGACACATGAATAGAACTTTCTCTATACTTCTATAGACAAAAGGCTAACAAAGATGAAAAAATACTCATCATCCCTAATCATCAGAGAAATGTAAATCAAAACTATGCTGAGATATCACCTAGCCCCAATAAGAATGGCCCACATCACAAAGTCCCAAAGCTGCAGATGCTGGTGTGACTATGATGAGAAAGGAGTACTTTCACTCTGCTGGTGGGACTGCAAATACAACCTTTTTTGGAAGGAAATATGGAGAGTCTTCAAAGAACTCAAATTAGACATCTCATTTAATCCTGCAATCCCATAATGGGGCATCTACACAGAAGGAAGAAAAAACATCTTTTTATCATAAAGACATTTGCACTAGATTGCTTATTGCAGCTCAGTTTACATTAGCCAAAATGGGGAAATAGCCTAAATGTCCAGCAACACAGGAAAGGATCAACAAGCTGTGATATATGTATATCATGGAATTCTCTTCAGCGACTGAAAAGGATGGAGCCTATCCATCTTTTATATGAGCCTGGATAGAGGTGGAACACATTCTTTTTAGTAAAGTATTACAAGATTGGAGAAGGAAGAATTCAATGTACTCTGTTCTAATATGAAGGCAGTAGATGAGCTAATACAAGGGGGAGGATGAGCAAGTGGGGACTACAGGCAAGAAGGGTGGAGGTTGGGAGGGTCATGGTGCACGGCATAGCTCTTGCTCTTGTGGGCAGGACACAATTATAAAAAAGAATTTATCTGAAAAATGCAATCTGTGCAACCTAATTCTTTGTACCCTCAATGAATCCCAAATACTTAAAAAAAATAAATTAAAATAAAAGAATTTTGTAAGCAGTGAAAAATCTGAATATATTGATAAGAAAAAAGAGAGAGAAACTGTACAAAAAAGCCATCTCCAAATTCAAACAGGAGTTAATTGTTTTTCAGAATAATATTTGGTTAATAGTATAAATACTATTTTCTTTTGAAAGTAAAATCTGTTTATTCCCTTCAATGTACCAGCAATAATAGGTCATTTTTTTCCATGTTGCTGTTAAAAAATACTAAATATTACAAAAGCAGTTATATTTCCTTTGATTATATAATCTCTATTTTATAAAATTGTAATTACTGAATAAATAGTCATTCCAAAGAGATATAACAAGAATAATTAAAGTTGTTTGAAATCCAATTGATGTAGAACAATAATCATAAGAAATAAATATCTTAATAACTAAACTTCTAAGTTACCGAAATTATTATACTTGTAATAAAATCAAAGAATAAAAGCAAATAGTCATTTTGTGATAACACACTTATAGAAAGGTTTTTATAGTTTTAGGTGGAAAGAAACTTTATTTCAAACCCACATCATTCCTGATTGTCTCTCTCTCTGGTGTGTTTGTGTATATACAATAAAAGATTTCAATGGGAATTATAAGAAGTATGTACGTCTTCATGCTAAAAAACAGTGCTAGGTAAGAAGGGCCTTCATTTGCATTTAAAATACATGGGACATTTTTTCTTATTATTTATTTTTAATATTTAATTGACAAAATAGTGTACATACTTGCTGTATAACATGTTGTTTTGAACATTGTATACCTTGTGGAATGGTTAAATTGAGCTAATCGGTACAGGCATGTAGGAAAAAAAATGACTTTCACTAGCCAAAATAAATAAATAAGTAAACCTCCAATGATACTTTGAATATCAGATCTCTAAATTTAATTTATACATATTTTAAAAGACATGTTCTTACTAAGTGTATGTAATTTATTTCCCTAGAAAAGGTAACACATCATTTTATCTAGAGAAAAAGGACAAATTCTATGGGGAAAAGGATAAAGGAGAATAAAAGAATTGATAGAACAACAGCTATTGCATAGCTGTTTTCTCTTGATTTATCACATGGAGTCCTTTTCATTTGCTGAACAAAAAGCCAAATTGTTGGCAGAGCGAGGGAGTGAGAAGAACTTATTCAACTGTGCCAGCTACTACCACCTGCTACAACTAATTAAGTGTGATTAAAAGGTAGTGTAGAGGTGGCAACATTATCATAACCACCTGAAAGTCTTGGTCTGAGAGAATGCCCAGAATTCCAGGGCATTCAACCAACAGAGACAAATTATTCAACTGATAAACAAGTACCCTGGAGTTGTTTATTTAGGCCAGCTCTTTTCTGGCAACTTATAGCATCAGGTCAACTAGTGAATTAAGTATATTTAGTTTGATATCAGATAATCCAAATCAGCATGGGAGTCAAATGAACTGCTATAATACAGTTGGCTCGATTAATTATTTTTTATGAAAAGATTTCACTTGTCCTGAAAGATAAAATACATTCCATTTATAGCAGCAATTAGTCTCCCAAAGTGATGTTTCATAAAATGTATTCAAAATGTTCAATGTTTTGCAAAAGTAATTCTAACAATGACAGATATCAAAAAATATCAATTACTAAGAAGAAAATTGTTAAACCTCTGAGTGTAAGGGTGAGTCCATTGAAATAAATCTAAGCAATTACTTTATTTATATTACTTGATATGACTTAATGACACTAAAAATAGGGTCTTAAAGAAACATAAAATGGAGGTAATTCAGAAATGGCAGTCAGGTTTGCAGTCTTCCAGGCTCCTGCTTTCTGTGTTTGAAGCTGTAATTAATAATTCTGAGGCCTGAGTTTGGGATTGCCAATAGAACATTGAATAATAAATAGATGAAAAGATATTTAAAAATAAAAGAAAGTATTTCCGGAATTCTGGCAAAAAACCAACCAAACAAGCAAACAAAAAACCTCACTTCTTACCAAAATATTTTAAAAAGTGAGAACAAAGAATTCTTCTAAACCTAAATTACCCAAATAATTTCCCTGATGTTTTTGTGAACTATGGCACATATTGAGAAGGTATGCATGTCAGAGGGGAAACGGTTATGCTATGTAAGATATAAAAGATCAGCATAAATATGTAAAGACTATTATAGAAAATTATTCCATTACTTATGCATTTCAAAAAGATTAAATTTATGAGCACTTTATAGTTAATCCCTGTGATAGTTTCTGAATGTTGTTGCAATATGCAACAGATAAAAGTTTGAGAAAAACTTCAATGTAGGCGAATGCCTTCAGTGGAATAGCTAAATAAATAAATACCATCTGTTGTTTCAAAAAAAAAGAGGATGCCAAACAAAGATGCATATGGGATTAGTGGGACATATGGGTCATTTTCAAGGAAGGAAAGAGAGTAGTCAGAAAGAAAGGGGGGTTGGGAAGAAGGAAGAGGAAGGGAAGACAATGTGAAAGGAAAGGACACCACCTCTTTATTTGAATAGTAGCTCAAAAATAAAAGCTAAGATGCTTAACAGATTTTTGATGATATGACTATAAAAATGAGACTTACCTCCTGAAGTATTATTCAGAAGGAAGATTATTTTTTTTTAGAAACTACTGATAGGTATGTATATTTCATGTACATCCTTGTTTTCTGTGAAATTTTTATGAGACATAATCCTAAATGATCAGGGAGAATAACAAGGTAGCCAATACATCTCAAGCTACACTTTTCAGAAAAGTGTATGAGAAGTGATAGAATGGAATTTGAAATTCGTGAAAAGACAGAACAGAATTTTGTCTTTTATGCTAACATCCTAAGAATTATACACACAAAGGCAGTTCTCAAGACAAATTTGCATCTTAAAGTTTTAGTTATATTTTATTAAGTGAATTTATTGGTTTTGCTATACAGTAAAACACATCAATTACATAAACTTATAAAATACAGAGACACAAAAAGCAGCAAGTAAGAAAAAAAACAAAATATTACTGTTACAGGAATTTTTTCTTCAATAGGCCCTTGGTCTTGAGGATTTGGAGAATGAATCCAGGGACCACAGATCAGTGGTAAGATAGGATTTATTATTCAGAAAAGACTACAGAAAAAGTAAAAAGCACCAGAGCTTCTGGGGAGGGAAAGACCCAAGTCAGAAAATCTTCACCTGGAGATATTATATTATATTATATTACATTATATTATATACAATCTCCTAACAAATGAATGGATACAGTCCCTTCCCTTGGGGCAAGGCTAACGAATGTATTGACAAATGAATGGACACAATCCCTTCCAGTTGCGGTAAAATGTCAGTGTATTCCATTCATGAAATTGCCCAGGCTTAGGAAATGGGGGCATCCCTGTTCAGTCCTAAATGGGGGAATCATGTATTTGTGTGGTACAATCCTAGCCCTGTCAGCTCCTGTGGGTTGGTGTGGGACATTGAGAGACAGAAACAATAAGGAGCTTTATGAACTATGGAGTGTAGAACCATTATGGAATTATTTCTAAAAACAAAGAGTGCAAAGGGAGGGAGATAGACGGAAATACCACGGTGCGCTGGGAGCTGGCAACCTGGAGGTGTTTCCCTGGCAGTGGTCTGGTTTCTCCAGCTTCTGGAGGCTCCTGCAGCCCCTCTGCTTACCCTCAAACCCACTCACTACTCTGCTGTGCAACAACCCCAGAGAGGAAACACAGAAGGCCTGGCAAGTACTCTCATCTCCATCCCAACTTGTATCATGGCCAACACACAAGACATGGTAACCAATCACCTTCTCAATCCCTCAGTCTTTTGCCATCTTTCTTTGCTTCACACCTGCATGTATTTATTTATAGAACTGGGATTACATATGAAACTTAATGAAATTTTAATTCTAAATTTGCAAATTGACATCATGTTATAGTTTCCCAGGATACCATTTTGTTTTAAAAATAAAGCATTATTTTGTCATTTTCCTTGCTATTTAGCACTCCATATTTAGATGTGACTGTTTATTTACATGTAGTTGGACACATACATTTATGCTGTTGGAATTAAAAATACTTTCACCTATACTTGCCTTTAGTCACCCAGCAAGAAGGTATTAGTAGAGAGCATTTGCTGAAGTCTGTACCTTTTAATTCTTAGAGAGATGTCTGTCCAAAAACCTTAGTGCTAGCAGTTCTTCAATATTTCATGGTATTCTGAAAGTGGGGAAACTACAAGTCTAGGTAAAAGCCTTTTTTCTCCAGTGGGAAAAGCAAAGTCTAGATAATTATTGATGAACAAAAATCATTTTACAACAAAGACATTTGCACCAAAATGTTTATTGCAGCTCAATTCACAATAGCCAAGTTATGGAAGCAGCCTAAATGCTCATCAACCCATGAATGGACAAACAAATTACGGCATAGGTACACCATGAAATATTATGCAGCCATAAAAAGAGGGAGATTTTACACCTTTTATGTTTTCCTGGATGGAGCTGTAACATATTCTTCTTAGTAAAGTATCTCAAGAATGGAAAAAAGGAATCCAATATACTAAATACTATCATGAAACCAATATATAAGCACATTTATATGAATCGTAAAAACTCAAAGATAGTCCAGGAAGAAAGAGGGGAAAGGGGAGTGGAGGAATGGTATTTGGTAAGATCTCACCTAAAGTACACAATGCGAGGGTACATTTCAAAACAACTAAGAGTATATAAGTGAGGTGATGGTTATGTTAATTAGTTTGATTAAAGCATTCCACACTGCATATCAAATCATCATATTGTACCCCATAAATGTATACAGTTATGATTTAACAAAAATTAAGTAAAAAAATTTATAAACTTATTGCAAGTGATAATATCTGTGGAAAAAAAAAGAAAAGTCAAGACCACTAGCATACTTAAAAGACAATTTTTTTTATAGTGCTGGTTACAGGATGTTACTTAAGAACAAGGGCATGAATAACAAAATCAAAGTAAAACACACTTACAACAACAGTGTACTTTTACCAACCTTATTGTTACCAGAATTGTCTCTCCCTATCAGGTTTGGGCCTGGAGAATCAGAAGAATCAATTCACAGACCAGGAGAGTGTTCATCCAAAAGCAGAAATGTTTTGATAGAGAAAGCCTCCAAGGCAGTGAAGCATGTCCCCAGTGAGTTGGGGAGCCACGTACATGGGTATATATATAATATTTTTCTGACTTGAAATATTTTCTTTTTCTGTTGTTTAAAACAAAGACTGTACTTTTGTTTGTCCTATTTAAGAATAAAGAAATTCTTCAAAATTCTTCACAACTTCTCAGCAGTGCTTTAGGTTTTGAATTTCAATAGAAACTGAGATAGAAAGTTTTCTTCTAAATAATAAAAGGCTGTCATTTTTAACAGCCCATAATCCCATCAGAAGAAAGGCAGCAGCTTCCTTTTCTCAGAAATATTTTTTTGAGATGGTTGGATTCCCAAAGTCTTTGGAAAACTCTTGATGGTACTAAATCCTTATTTAGCCTATTGATGTCAGATGGATTTTCTTGGGGAAAGAATTAGAGCTAAATCTTTTAATCTGTGTGCTTTTTAGTATGTATATTATGCTTCAATAAAATGTCTTAAAATAATAGAAATGCACACCCAGGACAATGCTTGACAAAACTTCAGTTTATAATGAAAGCCTGACAGAAAGCTTGGCATTGCTGATACTGGGTGTTGTTATGTCTGGTATGGATACCCATAGGAAGAAATACTATTTTGCTGGCACTCAGAAAGTATCTTTGTGGCTTGCTAAAGCTCATTGAAGCTGCTTTAAACTGTTCCAAAGTATCCTGTAACCTGATCTCAAAAGTATATATTAATTTGCCTGTTCTTGGATTGTATAAATTGAATTTTATAGTGGCATGCTTTACCTAACTTCTTTCATTCAACATTATATTTGTAATACTTATACATATTGCTATATGTAAAACCATTTTCCATTTCAGCCAGCAATATATGAGAAATTTTAGAGTCAGGAAGAAAATGTGCTGAAAGAAGCAGAGGTCTGAATAATGATGAATATGCTTTTCTGTATGAAAATGGCTACACTTGTTTTGGGGGGGTTTCCTTTGCATGTAATATTGTCAGCCCTTAACCTTGAGTCTGTTTGAGTTCTTGTGGGTTACAAGACAACAGATATTAGACTTGTATTTTTTTATTCATTCAGCTAGCCTATGTCTCTTGGGCGGGAAATTCAAACCATTCATGTTGATTGATAGAATTGACATGTGAGATACTGCGTAATAGCTTACTGCTTTGTTTTACCTCCTCTGCTATTGTTTCATATGAGTTCTGAGCTTTATCTTTTGTGTGGTTTTAAACTGGTGGTGACCACTGTGTTGATCCAAATGTAATGTAGTTCTATATATTTCATGCAGGGAAGATCTGGTATTCACAAATTCTTTCAGGGTTTGCTTGCTGTAAAAGTCTTAATTTTATCTTTATTTATGAAACTTAATATTGTAGGACACAAAATTCGAGGCTGGCAATTGTTCTGTTTAAGAACAGAATAAGATGGGGCCCTAATCCCTTCTGGTTTGTAAGGTCTCAGTTGAGAAGTTTGCAGTTAGCCTGATGGGTTTTCCTTTATAATTTACTGGATGTTTTCACCTTATCGCTCATGGAAGTTCCTCCTTCATACTAAGTTTAAACCATCTGATAACTATGATACTTGGTGATTGAATCTCTCAGGTGTTTGTGAAGTTTCTTGTACTTACATGCCTAAATCTCTAGAAAGACCAAAAAAATAATCCTCAATTATTCCCTGAAATAGGGTTTCCATTCTCTGTGAATTTTCTTCTTTACCCTCAAGGATGCCTATGATTCTTATATTTGGCTGTTTTACACAATCTTATATTTTTCATAGACTTTGTTTATTCCTCTTAGTTCTCTCTGTGTTTATTATCTTTGACAAACTGAGTCAAAAAAACATTGCAAATAAGGCTTTAATCATTTCTCCATATTCTGTCTCATCAGTGTATCCATAATTATGATGAATGTACTTACTGTAAAGCTAGAATCAGGTGAAATGAGCATTACAAACACTGTATAAATCAATAAAAAGTTATCATTCCTTGTTTTCTTTGCAACAGAGATGGATTACTTAGATCAGGCGTCCTCAAACTTTTTAAACAGGGGGCCAATTCTCTGTCCCTCAGATCATTGGAGAGCCGGACTAAAGTTTTAAAAAAAAACTATGAACAAATTCCTACGCACACTGCACATATCTTATTTTGAAATAAAAAACAAAATGGGAACAAATACAATTCACACCAACGCATGTGGCCCGCGGGCCGTAGTTTGAGGACCCCTGACTTAGATGATGCCCCCTTGTGTCACATGGAACTTAGAAAAACATACATGCAATTATAACAAGTAACCAGAGTTTTTAAAAGTAAATTAAGCTGACCATTGTAGAATGCTGAATATGTGAGTGTTGTTAACTGCATGGATCCACAAATTCTAGGCAGTTAAAAATAAAAAAGAAATGAAAATGAAATGTTTGACGGAATGATTTTTATTGAAAAAGAATCTGGTTTGCTGAACATGCACTACAGAGAAAAAAGGTCTTAGTTTAGGTAAGTGAGATTTTTTTTTAAATCATTAACTATAAAATCAATTGCAAAATACCTTTTCTATGTTGCATTTCTGCCTAATAATGTATTATCCTGGAAATACCGCTGTTATATTTTTCTGGGATATGAATTGTATTGGAAGTCCTCCAGGATCAACGTTTAGTATAATACTGCTCATTTTAAAACTACACTAGGTATGATTTTCTCTTGTGTGGAGAGCGGGCTGTGAGATGGCAGGGCCCTCACAGCCTGGGGAACATTCAGGGAATGAACCCCCAACTGCTTCTCCCCCATTCTCCAAACAGCCGTATTCCTTTCTTCATGCTTCCTCTGCCACAAGTCACACAGCTCTTTCTTTGTCTTATTAACTGTGCAGAGATCCAAGTAATCTTTCCCTTCCCTATCCTCGTCATATGCTGACAAAGTTAAGTAGTAACCACTAAGTCACACAGTTCTTCCTTTGTTTTCTTAACTGTGCTGAGATCCTCTTGATCCTTCCCTTCTTGCTTCTTGTCATATGTTAGCGGAGTTGAGTAAAAACCATTAACAAGTCATTTACATTCTCCTACTGTACTTTAAGACCAAAACTATGTCTTTTGTTTATGCTATTTTTCCATATTGTCTACACTACTTCCCCTTGGACAACCCTATACAGATACTATAAAATAAAGCTGATTTTGTGCTTTAGTGCTGGCTACAGCCATCAGCTCAGTCCAACCTCCTGATCCCATTCTTTGTTTCTCTCTCTTCTCTTAAGCTGTATTTTCCTCGTTCCCCACCAATTCCACTCTGGTTCACTCCCCTTCCCATGCTCTTTCATGACACTCTTGCTTGATGCTCTGATAAGTTTTGAATACATGATGTAGTTTTATTTATAGGCAAGAAGTAATAAAATAAAAAAATAAAATAAAAATAAAATTTTAGCCACAAGTATCATGAACGTTGTGCAATATTTTTAAAAAGTAATCAATATGTGTTTATTTTTGTGTGTGTGTATATACATATATATGTATATATAAAATAATTCTCTCATTAGATGTTCTAAACAAAAAAATAAAATAGCTAAGATTTGTCAATTATGGGTCCAATTTGATATTCATTATATAATGGGGTAATTTAAGTTAAACACAGCACAGTGTTGCTCAGCATACTAACCATATGCAGCACTTACATTGTTAGTGCTATCTCAGTGTTCCCTGCTTCTCAGTGTGGGAAATGAGTAGTGGTTGGGTGAAGCCATGATGGAGTAATCAGAAATACAAAGCCATCTCTCACATGCAGTGTTTATTGAAAAGTGAAAGTATGTTTTAGAGGGGGAGAAAGGAATCCTCAGCTGTAAGGAAAGCCCCTAAGTCTTACCACTCATTTACTTATTTGTATGCTCACTAGTTCGTCCCACCTCTCTCTTTGATGGGATTTTGTTGTCTGGATTTTTGTTGATGGGTTGGGGTTACCTAATAGATTATAATAGGTTGGAGATATTTAAGACTTTTCCTTTCTCTGCCTGTGTCTTCCCTGAATCCTTCAAGAAAAACCAACCAGGGGGTCAAAACCATAATTCTAGTTAGATGGTAATGAGCCTCAGGTGAGTTAAGGTCACTAGGAGCTCCTCACGGTGCTTGCTCCATCTAGGGAAGTGTCTAGCCACAAAGATCTGATACCTCGATTTCCTTTCTGCTCTCTGATTGGTTCCCATTCTCTACTATTAGCCACTCCCTCTACCTGCCTTGCCACCCTGGTTAGGCCTCCACCCAGACCTAACAATATGACCATCTTTTTGCTTTATTTATATTTTAAAGAGAGAGCCAAGAGTTTTATTTCCTGAATCTAAAGGGCTAACATTATCTTTTATGAGTTTCAGCTTCTGGAAGGTTAAAATTCCTTCCTGTATATCACGCAGTTAAGCAAACACAGATCCTGATAATTTATATTTTTCAATAATTTATTTCATTCTGCTCAGATACAAGCCTCAGCCTTCTTTCTTGCTTTTAGATTTTATTTATATAATTTGCATAAGAAATAAGATTTAATGCATTTTTCTGCTTTGTCTGTTTATTACTAAGTTATATTTTCATGTTTTACTAATATTTATATTTGGTATTCTGAAATACTCCCTAGGATATATGGTGGAAAAGATATTAAAATAATCATTAATCATCAGAATTATACATAAATTTGTAATATTCTTACCTTAAAACTTAGTATTACTTCTATTTGTTAGAGTACATATATTATGCCTGGAATTTTGTTAATTGCCTTATAAATGTATGACATTTACAAATGCTCAAATTTAAATGTTTTTGCATTTTATAAGTAAGTTTCAAATATCTTTAAATAGTTAAATAAATTGCCCAAGGTCACACAGATACTCAGTTTATAACTTAGGATTCTTTATTAATTATAAAATCTTTCCTTTTGAATACTTTATTTCATAGCATTATATTAATTCCACAACTATAAAAACTATATTTGTACATCACTTTAATTTTTTAAGTACAAATATGTAAAAGTTAATATTACTTTTTTCAAGTGAACAAAGGTACAGTTAGTCTTCCTTATTACCATCATGTTTGAATTGGGAATTTTTATCAAACATAGAAAAATTAAATTTTACTCTTCAAAAAAGTGTTAAACTACATGGCAATACAAAGTGTATTGGTAACCACTTAAATGAAAATCTGCTTGCTCTGACTACTGTCAAATTCTGTTCCCAGTACATAAGAAGAATAATCAAGTTTGACTTCAAAGGAAATATTTCACTCTATGGATTTCATAGGCTCTTGACAATTGTTTGTATAGTCAATCAACTCAATTTTTCCAGAGATACCTAGGCAAAAACACAGAAGAGCAATATTTATTGCATTTTGAATTACAAGAGAAAGAAGCACATGTGTACCAATCTGTTCACAAGAGAACATTAGATTTCAAACTGTACTACTGTTCATATCAGGATTGTTGCACAACATATTTCAAAATAATCTTCTAAGAAACTGACTAATCCCTAAACACAGAGCTATTATGCTGGGAGGTGTATTCTGAGAGAAACTTACTTAGGACATGTCAGTCTCAGGAATAACTACCCAGAGGCACGACATACTACTTTTGTAACCTACATCATTTTTACATGAGTTAGGAAGTCTAAAAAAATAAAAAAGAGATATGAAACAAATCTTCAATGAAACGTTAGGATAGTATTGGTCAATATCCTCTCACTATGGAGATAGAAGCAATTAAATGACTGTCTTATTTTCATAGATTAAAAGCAGACTCAAAGACAAAGATCTAACAGAAGAAAAAATAAACAATGCATAATGAAATTGCTCAACAAAGGCAAAATTGCAAAAAAGCAATGAAAACAGAAAAAATGATAACACAATAATAAAGATTTTTTTCAGAAACAACTGTATGTCTCTACTTCTCTGCATAATTACACAGTTTTCACCTTTTATATTACTTCGTATTTCATTTATGAACATTATTACAAGCTATGTCATAAAATCTGTGCTTAAAAAAGTAGATTTTAATATCACTGGTTACCATAAGATCTCTTTAGAGGTAAGTTCAATTTCTGTGAAAATCAAATCTCTAGAAAATAATACCATGTAAAAATATAGCAAAAATATCCTCTGTTATCATAACATATTATGTATTGATTTGAGAATTTATGTTAGTCTTATTCAAAGGTAGTCAAAAGAAATTTGATATCAATATATTTTGACTAGATTTAAAAAGAAATTTAAGTTCAGATTAATCATTTTATAACAATGTTTTTTTATTTTAAATATGTTGATTCTTAATAAACACTTGCATAATCTTTATTAAGGCTGCATTTATTTCAGTTTTCTTAGAGTATAACTTTCTTCTTTCCTTTTATGTTGACCTCTATGTTTTTCCTGAATCAGGTAGGCTTATTCCTATCTCAGAGATGTCATCTTCTATATTTGAGCTTCTATCATAAAAAGCAGAGGTATTATATCACTTACATTTTAATTGTTTTCTCACAGAGTGCATCATAAAGTATCACTCACAAAGAATCATTCATACATCAACAATTTCACCTCTAAGAAAGTAGTGGCTACTTTATATAACTTCTAATAGAGGCTTATGCTTTACTTTCCAGTAATTAGTACCCAAGTGCTGAAAGCAATTTTCTATTTTTTAAAAATATGTTCTCAGATTAAAGATGTTCAAATAGACATAGTTTTTATATTTACAATTGGAACTGCACTAAAATTATAGCAAAAGAATAAAGAAGTTTAAACAACAAGAAAAATAAACATGAATTTTAAGAAAAATCAACTATATTCTGGAAGTGGAAAAAGCAGATTAAAACATGGAAAGTTTTGTAGAACTGTCCAAACTCAAATTTTAGTCAGAGACCAAAAATCATAGAAGCATATTGATTATAACTCAGAACCTCAAAAAGACCCAGAAATCAGTTTCCTCATTAAAAGTAAAATGTGGGATTGGCTAAAATATTAAGATTGAAGTATCCTGTGTATTTTCTCACTGCATAGTAATATCCATATTTTGCTCCTGTAGAAAACTGTGAATTTCATATATTTGGAGGCTGGAACAGAATTGGACTCAGGACTCAAGCTGCTATGATTGAATGAAAGGGACTAGGGATTAAGTGAAAGACCATAAACTAAACAGTGAGATTACCAGATGTTTTAACCCTCTCCGCCAATATATCCACTGGGCTTGTATTGGAATTCAATCAGAGAACCTGTTTGTTCAGATTTATAACAATTATTCAATTTCCCCTTTCAAATCCAGCTGCTCATCTTTTAGTATCTTGCCCAGTAGTTCAGCTGTAATGGCTAAAACAAGGGGTTCCATGTTTTTCATTTTTGAGTGAGTTAGTCCAATGGAGGAGATTAGAGGGGGAGGAGGGAGTGAAGTGGAGCTTCGTATTTACTCAGCTCTTCCCTTGAGAATCATTTCTGAATGGCCGTCTCATAGCTTATGCACACAACTCTTTAAGACAGTGTTATTTTTGTTACCACTTCTTCCTGTTTTAACTCTGGGCTGAGGAAGGTAACACAGCTTGCCTGTTTGTAAGTTCCAGGTTAGTGTAACATCTTTATATGGTAGAGCTACCCACCCATCTTTTAAATATTTCCTTTCTAATAAACCCTCATCAGAGTAATAAATTAAACCTGTATGATTTATTTCACTGATAAAAACACTACTGTTTCTTCCCTTATCCATTCAGTTTATTGAACTTAACATGGTTAATTTGCCTTTACAATTTTAAATAACTAAGTATTTAAAGCTCTGATTTTTCTTCAAGAACATTCTTAAACATTTATTATAGCTTTTGATGTTAAATATTTATGATTTTTCTAAATAGTCAGAAATTTTGTTTGATTTCCTTTGGTTCTCAAGAGTTTGTTACAACTATCTTGTACAAACGAAAATAAAAAGAAAAAAGCTGTAAGGTAAAATAGTTATTTTTAATATAGCTTTCTTACATTGCAGTCAAAGAAGGCAACTATAATTAAATCTGAGAAATTTTATTGAGGGTTTCGTTTTTTGGCCTTGTATGATCAGTTTATAGAATACTCCATCAATATATAAACCCCAGAGGCATGTTGTTTTTAAAACATAAAATGCTAGTATTTTAGAGGTAAATAAAACAGAAATAAAGAGCAAACACAATAAAAGAGAGAGAAGAGAGGCAGAAAAATGAAGAAAATAGAAAATTGACCACAGTGATATTCAGCAATTATAAAGACACCATCTATTATTAGAGCCCTTCATAATCCAGTCATCTGAACTTGATTACATCTGCAAACAAGGTCACATTCACATTGGGCTGAGAACTTCTACGCATCATTTTGCTAGAAACAATGCAACCCAAGTTGGGTCATTATTATGTTATATATATTATTTTGCATTTTTAACATATTTAATGTCTATATCTTTATTCTCTTAATTTGGATATGTTACATTTTTTCAAGAATTTATTTGTAGATAATTAAATGTATGTACTAATTTGAATGGATTTTTATATTTCATACTAAAGATAACTACATGTTAGAAAATTTATAAAATAATGGGAGTTTGTCAAAAGGATACAATTATCTGAAAGGGCTTTAGGGCCAAAGCTGAACCAAGTTGAATAAAAGTTAATTGGATAACTTTTGGATTAAAACACAAAATATAAAATAAATAACCTTGAGTTCATACAGATATAAATAAGTGATTGAAGAAATTAATAAATAAGGCAGAAAAGATTAATGCCTTTTAGAGAAAAATGGAAGAAATATGAAAGAAGTATAAATTTCAGCAATAGTTGTGCTATCAATGCTGGTTTAATAACTGGCAAATGTGCAACACCAATATGAAATGTGGGATAATTTAGATCATTGTTCTACAAGTCTAATACTCTTTTAAAATTAGAAGTTACTTATAAAAACCTAAAACAATACCATTCTAGAGATATCTGATAAGTCCAAATTTCAAACTTTAGAAGAAAAATTATTTCTAGTTAGACACACAGGAATACTAATCATTGAATGGAGAGAAGATGGGACATTTGACATGGCCTCTTTAGATGTTTAAATACATTTGCCTAATTGAAATTTGGCATAGTCACTGTTTGTGTAAAAATGTCTCTAGTTACTTCTAAGGAAAAATCTATTTAAAATTAATTGTTGCATATAGCATGAGAAAAGTAGTTTCAACATTTTCCCCTCTCTCTTAATTTACTTCTTCTTGATCTTTAACACTGTATTGATTATTGATTAATTTTAATAATAAATCAATATTCTTGTTAGAAAACTATGGTCATAGATATTCTTAAATTTTACTTTTATTTTTATTCAAAAAACTTTTTTAAAAAAATTATCTTTCCGGGGGGTGGTGTCACTCTCCCACTTTTTTTCTTTTTTTTTTTTTTCTACTCTCCTGTGGTGGTGGAGAGGCTAGGATTGTTCTCAATTAGAATACAAACAAGTTTATATCCTAGGAAATTTTAGTATAAACATTATAAATTGTTGTGTCCATTTTCAATTTTTAGTTGTTAAAGCTACATTTTTGATGTACTCCCCATTAAGAAGAAAAATAAGCCAGAGGTAAGTGAAATGTTAAAAAAGCAATAACACCTGCTAAAAATTGTTAGTAAAAATGAAAACCAAGCAAAATCAGATGTCTGTGCTGACTTTGCACTTATAAATTTAGGTCACAACAGCAAGAAGAGCATAAATATCTCTTGTTCTTCTTGTTTTAAATAAAGCACCTGAAAAGTTTACACTGACCCTAATATGTAACAGCTGGGAGGAACAGTCTTGCTCAATCTTTGCAAGTAGGAGGTTAATCAAGGCTTTTTGTGTGCATGTAAAATTTCTTTACAATTCTAATGTAACATGCCTTTTCCTCTTGAGCATCTTTGATATTCCCTTTATATAAATTGTATTTTAGGGAATTTGACAGAGAGGTTACATGATTTTCTATAGGCAAAGAGCTTGATAAAGACCTCTGTATAGAAGGATTGGACACTCTAATTTGGAATAGACGAATGCTTTAGTCATTAGGAATATTTGTCCCATCATTTGCCAGAGCACCATTCAACGTCTTTCAAACAGTGATCAACACATAACTGACTGACTGGTGCTGTGAAGTCTGAAAATTCCAGTGTGTGCTCTGCAAACTAATACACCCTCTAAGGAGGTTGTCAATTTTTAACAAACCACATTAGAAGCCAGGGAACACTGACATAACTATGAAGTAAATTACTTAACATTACCCGTGCCAAAAGTATATTTTGTCACTACATTTTCTATACTGATAATGATCCAATCACAAGATTATTCATGCAAAATGATACATCTTTCTAATGTTACATAGCTTATCAAGGAATTATTGTATATTGAAAACAACTTAAGTGTGTAATAAATTTCGTATTTAATATGCACAATATTCTTTATCTATACTAAGTCACAATTCTGGTATAATATTTATGAAAGTAAAAGAATAATTTATTACTTAAATGTATGTTTGTGCTGTCTCAACAGTTATCATAAAAGATTGATTTTAAATTATTTACTTTTAATATAAAATAATGAGACACCATTTTCTTAATTCTTCTTTATCTCTTGGCTCCCACAGGACCCTACTATTGCTTGAATTTTAGAAATAATTGCATACAATTTTCTTTTATATGAGAATCCCTCACATCAATTAATATTGCCATAGCCTGATTATCATCGTGGGATGAAAGCTCCTGAGTGACTTGTATATAAATATTATAGCCACAAAATTCCCTTTAATATAATTTCCAGTAATTTTGAATAATTATGAGCTTTTACAAGAGTTGGATTTTAGATTACCATTCAATAAAATATACCTGATTTAGTTACCATGGTGTGATGTCAAGAAAACTTCATTTTTGGTATCCATCATGGAAGACCAAGACTAAGAGTCCTGCAATATCTCACATGGAGAAGGTTAATGGAAAGTTTGTGCCATTTTAGTCTTAGGATTAATTTGTGTCCTAGGACCCTGGGGAAATGAGGCAAGGTGGTTAATAGAGCTGTAAGGACTTTAATATCTGTGACATTTATGTGAAAATTTGGAGTAAATTTTTTTTTATTAAGTCAAATATACATAGATCATGAATACATTTATGTATATGTGGGATACAATGTGTTGATTTTTTAAATACAATCTGACAAGGTTACATCAAACTAATCAACACAGCTTTCACCTCATTTACTTGATTATTGTGTTAAAATATTTATGTTCTACACTTGACAAACTTGACTTGAACCCTTGCAATATGCTCCATGGGTGTGGTCCCATTGTTTACTCTCCCTCTATCAAACCTTCCCTCTCCCCTCCCTTCCCACTCCATTTCTCTCCTTCATTCTGGGCTATAGTTGTGTTCTATCTTTCATAACAAAGTGTGAGTAAATATCAGTAGGTTTCGTATAAGTACTGAGTACATTAGATACCTTTATCTCTATCCTTTCAGATACTTTACTCAGGAGAATATGTTCCAGGTCCCTCCATATAAACATAAAAAAGGTAAGGCTCCATCTTTTTTTAAGGCTGCATAGTATTCCATGGTATACATATACCACAATTTATTCATCCATTCATGGATCGTTGGGCACTTGGGCTTCTTCCATGACTTGACTATTACAAATTGAGCTACAATGAATAATCTGGTGCAAATATCATTTTTGCAAAGTTATTTTTTGCCTTTTGGATATACTCCTAGTAGAGCAATTGCAAGATCCAATGGCAGGTCAATTTTTAGATCCCTGAGTGTCCTCCAAAATTCTTTCCAAAAGGAACATGTTAGTTTGCATTCCCACCAGCAGTGGAGAAAAGTTCCCTTTTCTCCACATACATGCCAACATCTGTAATTTTGGGATTTTGTTATGTGGGCTACTCTTACTGGAGTTAGATGGTATCTCAAAGTGGTTTTGATTTGCATTTCTCTGATGGTTAAAGATGACGAGCATTTTTTTCTTGTGTCTGTAGACCATGCGCCTGTCTTCTTCGGAGAAGCTTCTGTTCAGGTCTCTTGCACATAGTGAAATGGGATCACTTGTTCTTTTCTTATTAATAATTTGAGTTCTCTGTGGATTCTGATTATCAGACCTTTGTCAGAAACATAACCTGCAAATATCCTTCCCCATTCTGAGGGCAGTCTACTTGCTTTACTTCTGTGTTCTTGGCTATGCAGAAGCTTTTTAGTTTGATCAGTTCCCAGTAATGTATTATTGGTATTGCTTCAATTGCCCTGGGAGGTCCTCCTCATAAAGTTTAAAGAACAGATAATGAAGGCAAATTTATAAAAGTAATGCAAGATGATCCTTTAGCCTCTGGCTATCAACAGGCTGAGCTCAAACACATAATGGGTCACTTGGCTTCTGTGCATCCTGAGAGAACTGGAGGAAATCCTTTGCTGTGCACTCCACTTTCACTGCTATAGCAACCGATTCTCTGGACAGCATGTGTCAGCCTGTATTCTTGCAGTTCAACAGACTAATGCTTGAATTCTATGTAGGCATTTACTGTCAACAGAAATGTAAGTGATTTCCTCACATCCCTGACTTGAGAGATTTTTGCATCGCTCTTTATTGGTAAATAATGATTTATAATACTTAACTCTCATCTATGTCACAAATACCAATATAGTATATAAAGTGGTTGCCATTGTGCTTAACAATTTAAAATTCATCATTGGAATTACTGGATATAAAAATTTAATTTTAATGTTGATGAAAAACATTTATTACATGCACAATTTAAAATGATTAACCTAGTCTAAATTTCTCCTGACATTTTACTTACTGCCTTAAAATTATAGTAGAACCTCCATAGTTGACCACCTACCTGCCCTGAGCACTTCCATACAGTTGACCTAATTTTCATAGATTAGGTTACAGTAGTCCAGTTACTTATGTTGCTCACCTCAGTATGTTGACCAATTTGCTACAGTTCCCTGGATCAGCAACTTACAGAGATTCTACTGTAGTTGTTTCCTAAAAATTATAAAATAGATCTCTTCAAAAGATACTTTACTTCCTTTTCTACTACTCCCATGCAGGAGGGCCAAATTGAGGCCCCTTGGCTGGCTATGAAGACTTATCTGTGGTGGTGGGTAGCACAACAACCATACATGGACCTTTTTTTTGCTCATCAGCTTTCGTTAGTAATAATGTACTTCATATGTGGCCCAAGACAACTATTAGATAAACATTCAAAGCCAGCCCCAGGCCACAGTTGGACTCACCTAAGTGCAGTAATACTATTGTCTGTACGTCTTTCCTCATTAATCAGTGGTATGTGGAAAGTTTTTGAAATTACACATGAAGTTTGAATTTTTCTATGGATGGTAAATTACAATAATTTATATAAGACCTTGTCAACTTACAAATTTATTTAAACAAAATATTTTAACACATTCATTTAAATGAAATATTTACACAAAATATTTCAGGCTGTTGCTTTTTATACCAAGTAAAGGGTATTTCTCGAGAATCAGTGATGTTTTGTTCTGACATCATTATTAATTTGGGAAAATAATGTTTTATGTAGCTGTGTATATCTACAAAGTCTGTCTGGAAAGTATCCAACCATTGTTAGTATAAGGAGAATGGTTCACATGATTTGCATCACATGGATATAATCTGGCAGCCAAGGAGGGTGGACTGGATACATATGAGAGACCGATGACTTCACTGTCCAGTGATGCACTAGTGAGTGTGTACTGAGTGACTTCCACATTCAAAATGACTGAGCCAGGACAGCAACAAATCTGCATCAAATCTCACATTAAGCTTGAACATTCCTCTGCAGAAACTATTCACCATTCATAACATTTTCGGGATGATGTAATGAGTGCAGTGCAAATAAAAGTGAGGCAGCAATGCTTCAAAGATGCTGAAGAATCTGTTGAAAGTGATCTTCATTTTAGAAGTCCTAAACAAGCAGAATACCTGAGAATGTTGAACATGTCCAAACTGCAGTCAACAAAGAGCAGCGGGAGACAGTGTGAGAATTAGACCCTGGGGGTTTACACAAACTACTGTATCCACGATTTTGACATGGGATCTTGGCACGAAATGTGTTGTGGCAAAATGCGTTCCACAGTTTCTGCTAAAAGAGCAAGAGCGTTGTGCTGGATTTGCTAGTGATTTGCTTCAAACTGCTACAAGTGAACCAGATTTCCACAAAAAGGGCATAACCAGAGACAAATTATAGGTCTATAGCTATGATTTGGAAACAAAGACCCAGTCATCCCAGTGGAAGTCACCTGCTTCTCCACTCCGGAAGTAGACATGGCAAAGTTGTAGCAAGTTCAAGACCATGATAGCTGTGTTTTTTGATTGAGAAGCTGTTGTCCATCTTGAATTTGCTCCTTCAGGCCAAGCAGTTAATAAAGAGCACTACCTCAAAGTTGTTCATTCATTGAGGGATGCAATGCAGTGAAAATGTCTCAGCTGTGGGCAACTGATGGTTGGCAGCCTCCTCAGGACAATGTGTCTGCTTATGCATCATATCTATTGCAGAGTTTTTGTGTAAAACATAAAATTACCCAGTTGACTCAGCTCCTCTACAGCCCAGATTTGGTGCCCTGTGACTTCAGGCTTTTTTCCAAAACTAAAAACAACTTTGGAAGAGAAGAAATTTCAGATTGTAGACAAGATTCAGGAAAACAAGATGAGACAGCTGATGGCAATTCCAACAAAGGATTTTTCAGTGTTTTCAGCCGTAGAAGAGACGCTGAGAGAAAACAGTGCCTGCTCTGAAGGGGTCTGTGGTGTTGGTCTGATGGACAAGGTTTCTTGCATCTTGTATCTTCTTTAAGAAATGCCTGCATTTTGCCTAGTACACGGCTGGATCCTTTCTGGATAGATCTCTTATGCATTTCTTTTGAATGTCTTTAATATTTGGTTTGTTACTTTTCATTCAGATAAATTAAGTATACCTTAAAATAGTTGTTTAAAAAACAGTTTTAAATGTAAACAACCTTTCACATGGCTCCACAAGTCTATCCATCTTTATACTGGTGAATGTTAATAGACAAAATGTGTATGATTATAATTAAATATAAACTTCTCATATCATACTATTATGTGAAAAATGAGAGAAGTTACAGATTAAGTTGATAGAATACCTTTCCTTTATCCAACACGCTTAAAAAAGCATGTAGAAAAACAGTTTCTAAGGTTTAAGTGATATGACAACCATCTCCAAACATGTCAACCGATGGTGATTTTTCACAGTTGTTTTTAGCAGTTACCCTTCTGTAAAATTTACTTGCAAGCAGGTTCTCATATATAAGGGAAGCTAAAAAAAAATTATCTTCGTGGTTTTTCCCTCTCTCAGCATATGTTAGAGTTGAGTGGTAAAGGCATTTCTCCAAGTGATACATCAAATAACTTTTTTCCTAAACATTCATCCATTGCATATTTGTGGATAAAATATGCTGTTTACTAAATTAGTTTTTATAATTTTATTTTCCCTATTTGGGTATATATAAAATAGATGCTTATTAGACTTATTGCAGTACCTTACTAGTATTTTATTTAGAGATTTAAAAAAAATTTTCTCTACATATGTATGCTTTTTTTATATCTAAGCATTTCAAACTCTTTGTTTCAAAATTCCCATAAGATTGAGTAAAGTCTGATATCTATCTAATTGTATACAGTGAGTCATGCTATTTAGTAAGCCAAACTCAGAATTTACAATGCAGTGTCAATCCCTTGAAATTTCAAACTGAAGATGGGATGCTTCTTGGAACTTTACCATGTTCTTTAATATATTGGGTGACAGCACAGAAACTGATGATTGTTTGTAAGCTTTTTAGTTATCCAGCATAAAGAAAAATGCACACAAGCTATTTAAGTATTTTCAGGAAGAATGAATGAGTAGAATCATAGTATAGGAAATGGAACTAATTTGTATGAGGGTTTAAGAGAACTTTGTTAGGTAATAAACTTCTATTCCTTCTTTTAATCCGTATAGCACCACTGACCTATTATGTGTTTATTTTTCACATGAAATGAAAAGGGGAAGAATTTTAGGTGAACTGCTCAAGGTAACACAATTCATGTTGGCATTTCTATAACCCATGTCTCTGAGATTCCAGAGATCAACTCGCCACTTCTCCATTTTTCCTTTTCTACACTGATCTACTGCTTTTCTATTACAAAATAAAAAGTCATTTAAATACATTAAATAAATTAGTTATATTTTTTGAGCAAATGAAACAAAAAAATGCACACCCTTACATGTTTACACATGTACAATATACATGAGTACAAATATATATTTACATATCCACATATATATGCTTACTGAACACTGAAAGGTGTATGTAAACCAGACACAAAGTCTGAACATAAAGCAGCACTTTCCCTCCCTGTTGGCAAGAGAACTATGCCTCACTCTCCTGAGATAAGCAAGTTTTATGCAAAATTGTGTCTTTTGTTGCTTTTTTTCTTACTTATATTTGTTTTAATTAACATAGGATGCTGACCATCAAAAACAATGTTTTTTTTTATTTTCCCATTATCTCTCAGAAAGTTAATAAAAGCAAATATATCTTTAGTGGTTTTTAAAATTGTTTTTCAATCACGTATTTTGCATATCTCCAGAAAAACTATTGGAAAGTGCATGGAATATATTTTATGAATAAACTACTTACATCCTGACTCAGATACTATAAACCTTGGTATATATTATAGCTCTTAAAGATATGTGGTATATGTATACCATGTAATACTATTCAACCATAAAAAATATGGAGACTTTACATCTTTTGTATTAACCTGAATGGAGATGAAACACATTCTTCTTAGTAAAGTATCACAAGAATGGAAAAGTAAGTATTCAATGTACTCCTACTAATATGAAGTCAGTAGATGATCCAATACATGTGCATACAGGAGAAAAACTCAATTCAGTTCAAGCCGGAGGAAGGGAGAACAGGAGACCCGGGAAAGAGGGAGGGGGAATTGGTGTGCTCCCACATTAATGGGCACAGTGTAAGGGTATAGAGCACACCTCCTGGGTGTGGGACATAACTACAGGAGGAACTCTGCCTAACAAATGCAAACATTGTGACCTAGTAGTTTGTTACCCTCATGTGAACTTGAAGTTAAAAAACGTAATCATGTCAACTAATATTGAACAAAAATAACTCAGTTGAAAAATAAATAAAAATAAACTTCTTCCTTTTAAAAAAGGTATCCTTACAATAGGTATTTGTTTGATTCATGGGTTTTTTAATTTTGTTTTTATTTTGAAGCCATTATTTAATTTATACATAATATAATTATTCAGTGTATAGAGCCTGGAGCTGGATTGCCTGGATGTGAATGCAGGCTCAGCCATTTACTAGCTAAAGGTTACTTAACTTCACTATACTTCAGTTTCCGCATTGGTAGAATAAACTTAACAGGCGGAATTACTTCACATTATTATTAGCAGGCTATAAGGAGTTAATATATGAAAAACACTTAGAACTGTACATGGATACAAATCCATGAATATTAAGATATTTATAAAGTAAGGCTGGTCTTGAACTACTGAGTTCAAGAAATGCACCTGGCTCGTCTTCCCAGAGTGCTAGGATTAAAGGTGTGAGCCACCCCACACAACCAGATTTGACATTTTTTTTAGCCAGTAAAAGTGGAAGTGGCTAACTAACTTATGATTTATAATATTCTGCATGAAGTCCAAAGCTGCCTTATAGGCACCAAGGCATGGTTTTAAAATTGATGACAAAAATAGCTTGGTTTTCCAGAGAAACAGAAAAAATAAGATTAAAGATAGATTCATAGATATAATAGGGGAGAGCTAAAAGAGAGAGACATAGAAATTGATTTACTTCTAAAGAATCAGCCCATGTAATTAGCAAGGCTAGGAAATATCAGTATCTGCATTTAGCAAGCTGGAGACTCAGGGGAGCCAAAGGTGCAGATTCTAGTTCTAGTCTGTCTGTGTGCAAAAGTAGGTAAGTTTCCCCTCTCTAAAATAGAATGACAAAGAGATATTCTTTCTTACATCACATTTTTGTTCTATTATATCCATCAAAAGATTGGATGAGACCCATGCACATCAAGGAGGGCAATCTGCTTTACCATTTCAAAAGCTCATCTCATCCAAAAATATCCTTATAAGTACATCCAAAATATTGTTTATCCAAATATCTGGGCACCCTTTGGCTCAATCAAGTTGACACATGAATTTAACCATCACCCTGACTTTGATATTGGTTGCTTTCATTAGACATGTGTATTTAAGGTTTCCCCATACCTTTTCATAGCTTGATAAATTCATGTCTTTTTACAGTTGAATAATATTCTGTTACATGGATGTTCCACAGCTTCTTATCCATTGATTTATTGAAAGACATATTTTCAGCTTCTAACTTGTATGTGCAAGATTCTGTGTGGATAAATACCAAGGAGTGTGATTGCTGAAACATATAAGAAATAGCCAAACTTTCTTCCAAACTAGCAGTAACTTCACTATCCCCTCAGCAATGAATTTATGTTCCTGTTGCTCCACATCTTTATCAGCATTTGGTGTTTCCAGAGTTTCTGATCTTAGCCCTTCTAATAGGCATACAGCAGTATCTTGTTTAATTTACAATGTTCTAAGAATACATACTGGTGAGCATCTTTTATTTGCCATCTGCATATTTCTTTGGTAGTGTTAGATAGATAGCAAGAGAGCTCAGTTTCTCCTGGGGATAAAGGCAGGCTAACCCTGCCTTGGTGCCATCCCAAGCAATTGTTGCTCCTGGGGGGAGAAGGAACACCTTCCAATCTGCCAGTCAGTTCATTGTGCAACAACTGCAATCAATGCAGGGTATCCCCAGCTTTTGTGGGCCAAGCAGCACAGGTGCACTAGCTTAAATCTGCATTGCAGTTTGCCCTTTTCTGAGGGGGCTTTCAGAGAGGCTCAGGGGAGATCCACACTCACAATAAGACTCAGTTTATGTAGTTCCCAACTGTCTCCATCAACGTGGTTCAAGGGAGACATTGAACCATGTACAGCAATGAATGCCCACCCTACACAATATAAAAAGGTCCCCAGATCATAATTGAGGCCTTCTGTTTTGACAGGGGCCCAGTCGCTGTCTATTGTGAATGTATCTTACTTTCCTAATAAACATCACTTATGCTTACCTTGATATTGGTGTGCCTGGTCGTTCTTCGGCCAAGAACACATCAAGAACTTAGAGGAGGCTGCTGTCCTGAGAGTAGCATGTGCACTTTGTTTAATTTATTCAATAATTTTTTATATTGCTGTGAATTTAAGAATATTTATTGCACAGTTTGGATTATAATCCAATACTAATTTACTTATTTTCTTGCTCAAATTATCACATCTTTGGCCATTGATAACTCGTAATCTTGAAAACTCATAAGTGAATTTAGGAAAGTGGGATACAATAATTATACATTAATATAAAACAAAAACAATTACTATTTACCAAAAACAAATAATCCAAAAATGAAACTAAAAATCCATCAAAACTAATGTCAAAAATTTAATAATATTTTAGAATAAATTCAACTATTTTTCAAAGTTTAAATTCTGTGTACTATAAAATGTTAACAAATTAAAGAAAGTTTAAATTAATTGAGAGAGAAATCGTGTACCAGAATTGTATCACTCAATATTATTATAATGGCAATTTCATTCAAATTCATTTATAGATTCAGTATAATACCAATAAAAATCATAGTAGGCTTTTTGTGTGTAGATTCTGACCAGGCATGTATAAAACGAAATGAACTTGAAATATCTGAAATAGCCAAAGTAATTTTAGAAACAGCATATTGGAAGAATTTCTGTACCTAATTATGAGTTAGTATAGACTTACAGTAACTAAAATGTTATTATAATGGCATAAAGTTAGACATCAATGTATTAATAGAATACTGATACATTGCATTAAGGCTAAACATAGACCCATATTTAATGGTAAAAATTTTTCCAAATTAATATCATAGGAAAAGTATATTTTACTTTTTACAAATCATGCTGAAATTAAAGGATATCTGTATGGGAAAAAAATTTACTTCAACCCTTTCTTCACAACATCCACAAATTTTAATTATATATAGATTATAGACCACTATGTAGTATAAAAAACTATAGAATTTAGAGAATAAAACATAGGAAAATATTTTGTTGGTATTCTGAGCTAAAAAATAATTTATTAGAAAAAATAAAAAATTATTTAAAAATTCATATTAATCTGCAATAAAAATTACAAAAATAATATTGATAAACTAGACTTTATATTATTAAAATATTCTGTAGTTAAGAGGCATTTTGAAGAAAATCATATGTTATACTTACAACTTATTTAACTGCGATTAAGGGCTTTTATCCAAAATTAAAAATAATTCATTGCAACCTAAAAACAAGAAAACAGGCATCTCAATACAAAGAGAACAGATCTGAAAAGAATTTCTTAAAGAAGTGACTAATAAGAACATAAAAGATGCCAATACCATTAGTTATAAAAATGCAAATTAAACCTAAACTGACATACTAGTACACACTAAATAGAAAAGCTTTATTTAAAAAGACAGACAAGGACAAAGCTTACTAAATAGACTTTCAAGTATCATCAGGAGGAATATAAAATAGTAGAGCCACCTTAAAAATGGTATGAGAGATTTTCCAAAAGTTAAATATACCCTTACCATATTACCTAACCATTACACTGCTGGCTATCTATCTTAAAATAAAAATGTATCTACAAACACTGGCGTTTGAATATTTATAGTAGCATGTAGTAACCATATAATATTTGTAATTGAATGGTTACAAGTAGCATACTAGAGTATATAACAGCCAAAACAACCAAAAGTTAATCCTGACTCTCTCACCCCTGGTCCCATTGAAACACAGATCTATCTTCTTTCGCTATAGATTTATCCTCTCTCTATATCTATATATTTATAATAGAGTCAGAAGCCCTGGGTAGAGCGCTATGTCATAGCTCACAGCAATCTCCAACTCTTGGGCCCAAGAGATCCTCTTGCTTCAGTATTTCTATTTTTAATAGAGACAGGGTCTTGCTTTTGCTCAGGTTGGTCATGAACTCGTGAACTCAAGCAATCCACCTGCCTCTGCCTCCCAGAGTGCTAGGACTACAGGCATGAGCCACCATACACGGCCCTCTCTCGATATTTTCTAGAAACATAGCCATGCGGTCTTTTAAGGCTGACTTATCCCATACAGCATGATAAGTTTTGTGATACATACACATTTATATGTACCAGTACTTTGTTCTTTTCATGTATGTGAGTGAATTCTAGGTAGTATTCCATTCTATGGTCATAGAGAATATTTTTTACTAACCTATTAAGTACTGAGTGTGAAAGGCACAACACTCAAGGCTAAAATTGAAAACTAAGAAAGTTTGCTAATTAATGTTCAAAATTTACACTCCAAGAAAAAAATGAAAGAACTAATTAAATCCCAAATAAGCATAAAGATTAAAATAATAAATATTAGTAATCAAAAAATATTTAAAAGAAGAAATAAATCAATAAAATCACAGTCTAGCTTCTTAAAAATTAAGAAAATTGGTGAAGTTCCATCTAAATTGATTAGTTATAGTTTAACATTAGATGTCTAATTTTATAGTCCATCTTTTTTGATTGTTATTCTAATTTGTGCCATTTTCATTGCTTTCTTTTAAATATCTTTTAGAATTGTTAATAATTTATAGATTTGCCAGTGTAGTAGGAAACACAGAGACTATCTCTTCCCAGTCTTTATTAAACTGAAAGGTAAGCATTGTTTTTGATTCAATACTTATATTATTTTTAAAGAACAAAATCACTGAGAAATTAAAAAAGGAAAAAATATATAAGTTACTTATGTCAAAATTATGAAGGATTCATCACTTTAAAATCTATAGATATTAAAATAATATAAATGCATATGATACATTTCTTTATTCCTTTTCTCCCCAAACTTAGATAAAATGCCCAATTTAAACTACCCATAGTGAATAATATCTCCACACACACAAAAAATTCCTAACCCAGATGGCTTTAATACTAAATTCTAAAAATCTTTTGAAAAAGATAAGGACAATTCAACATAAAGTCTTTTGGAAATTAGGACAGAAAGGAACATTTGTCTTATGATAAATTCCCTTGATATAATATTCATACAAATATATTATAAAAGATATACACGTATATTTTTCATAATTTTATGAAAATTTTAAAAATTAATAAGTGAGATCCAGCAACATCTATAATACCTATATACTCATGTATGTGTGTTTACATATGTATATATGTATGTATGTGTGTACACAATGTATGTACTCACACTTGTATATCAGCATATTCATCTATATAAGAAGATGCATAATGAACAATTGGTGTCCCTCTCAGGAATACAAGGTTGATTTAGCAATTAAAAATAATTTATTTAAAAATATTGCAGAAAAAAATATGATCATGGAGAGGCCAATTAAACTAGAGTGATAGAGAAAAGATCAATTATTGCCTTGGATGAGAAAGAACGGAAGTGAGTTGATAGGGAGTGGTGATGGCTAAGTTCATTTTCCTGATTATGATGAGTACATATCCCAATTTAAGTTTGTATAGTTTATTAATGTTAAACATGCCATAAAAATTTTTCAAAATGAAAAATAAAAGCCAAATAATAGCAGGCTAGAGACTAGGAAAACTATGTAGAATATGAAAAACATTTATATCTCATTAAAAAGAACATAATATGACTTGAATGAACAAGAGATTTGAATAGATATTTGGTCAAAAGCTTTAAGGATGCCTTGAAATTTTGCTATTGTAGTCAAGGAGAAGTCAATTGTCACATAAATCTCTGACTACCTGGACACAGTCCTACTTATACAAACTCGAGCTCACCACATAGAGAGGCTACCTGGAGGAAGGCTGAGGCTCTTGTTGCAGCCCCAGGTCATAGCAGATCTGTGAATAAGGCCTTTTTGAAATGGATCCTTCCATCCTAAGTGAGGAATCTCAGATGACACAACCTGAAGCAAAGATGAACTGTGTCCACCAATGTTTATCTAAATATCAGAACTATGAACAGACTAATATGACTGCTACTTTTGCCACTACATTGGGGTATTTTTAATAAACTAGTTGGAAAACTAAGAGAAAACCAAGAATATTTATTTCAAGCCACATAAAAAGGTCAGGTGGCGGAAACCAAGCCTCCCATCTGGTATCTCAGTCTGGTCCCTCCCAGGTGATGGCCAGCACCGATTGCCTGATGACACACCAGTCTCTGCAAGTGGATCACTTAGCTGCTGCTTCTCTCAAACCAACCATATGTGATGTAGTGAAACCGTCAAGTTCATTCTCAAAATTCTGGAAAGTAATAATTTGTATGTTCAAAGTAATAAATTTGTACTTTATGACTCAGGAGCCATAAAGATAACTGAAACCTGCACGTTTCAAATAGTGTTTGCCAGTGTCTTTAGGGAGGAATAATTTCTGTGATCCCAAATGTCTAGCCTGTGCTCTGAGATTAGCTCATTAGAATTCACGTCCTCTGCCCTCCACGCTCTACCATGTTCATATCAAAATGCTCCCAATTCAGTCCCTGCTCAAAAGTGGGCATCAGTAATTAGCCTTTTCCTTGTAGGTATTCACCATGGTTGTATAGTAGAGTAAGTAAACATTAGCTGCCTTATATTTAACTCATGCTAGTTTTGAGCTTGGGGCTCTGTGAAGCATATATAACTCACATGTCTTTTCACTTTGGGTCCCTTGGGTGGAGGGCATTGTGTGTGTGGCCATCGGTGTGGTAATAAAGCAGCGTCTTAAGGTAGATTTCTTATGACTGATGCCTAGTACTAACAATGTGGACCTCTCTGTATATCAATTTCTTCATATGAAAAAGGAGATTAATAATTATACCTTTATCCAACATAATGTAGTATGGATTGAATGAGTTAATGTCACATATTCAATCATTAAAATAATATGTAAACCATGTTAAAATGTTTAAATATTGTTTATGTTAGTTATCATTACTTACAACAGTTCCCAAATTCGAATCTTTTGTGTCTTTAATTGTGATGTACAACAAAAAAACTCATCAATTCTTTCTCTAAAACTTTCTGGATTTTCTTTAATGCTTTTATTTCAATGAAATTGATACCAAAAGTCATTATAACCTTCAATTGGTTTTGTTATAAAAAATTATTCCTATGTTAAATAGGTGGGGACAAGTTAGAGGAAAAGGCACCGCCGCTGTTAGCTTATTACACACGAGAAAGATGTAAAAAGATAGCATCAATTTTAAATGTATTTTATTTATTTATTTATTTATTTAGAGACAGAGTCTCAAGCTGTAGCCCTGGATAGAGTGTCATGGCATCATAGCTCACAGCAACCTCCAACCTCCATCCTCCATCTTGGGTTCAAGTCATCCTCTTGCCTCAGTTTTTCTATTTTTTTTTTCTTTTTAGTAGAGACGGGGTCTCTTTTTTGCTCAGGCTGGTCTTGAACTCAAGCAATCTACCCACCTCAGCCTCCCAGATTGCTAGGATTACACTCGCAATGAGTGAGCCACCATTTTGAATGTATTTTAAATATATAATCATGTGGTTGTAATGAAAAGTATAAAAATATAAAATATACATTTATTTGAAAAATTGACAATAATAATTCAGTGATGAACATTTTTTAAAAATTTGCACATGCCAAAATATTAAACCTTCTCTGCAGGCACCAAACTTTGATTATTAAACAAGATAATGAAAAATTTTTAAATAGGAAAACAAATTGTATTTTGATTAATATAGATTATACAGGTAAAATATTACTATATATTCTGTGTGCATAAAGATTGTATGGTTTCTGTTAATTATAAAATTCTCATATATATTGTCAAAAATATAATTAACATCCCACATTAATAAGAGCACCTTGACATACTTTTAATACAAACACTGCCAGCTTTTAATACATATAACCACATTATGCTTCATCATTTTCTCTTTGATTTTTATAGAGGCCAGTTTTCAAGAGACTGTTCATGCTTTTTATAAATTACTTAACTCATATATGTGTCATATGTAAAATCTCTGGGGTAGAAGAGGTATGGCATCCCTCCAATTTCACTCTAACATGATATGAGTTTAAAACTCATCATTCCCATTCTTTGAAAAATAAAAAGCTTGACAAACTGAATTTTAGAGACTTCTCTTACTCATGAGAGAAATGAGGACACCAGGGACACAAATCACCAACTTGGAATCTGCACAGGTGAATCCAGTGATACTCAGTGGACCAGATGTTGGTACCATAAATGGATAGGAACACTTGAGTGGTAATTTTGAGGAATCGTATAGACAGAGTATGGATTGGAGATTTTTTTAATAAGCTACTTACACTACACATGAGGAGGTAGAGTGTTTTTTTTTTAGGTCATCTAAGATTATTTAAAAATTGTTATTGCAAAATCTAAGGAAACTACTAAAATATGCACCATCTGTATATACTACATATATTCACACCTGCATATATACTTGTATACACCTGTGCAATGCTGTGAAAGAAGAATAAAATGGAACAATATAAAGTGTTCAATCAAACAAGAGAAGGCAGAAAAAGAAGGGTAAAATGAAATATAACACAAATGCAACAAAAAAGAAAACAGTTACAAATATAGTAAATATCAATCAAACTATATAAATAATCATTTTAAATGTGTATGGTCGAAGCATACTAATTTAAACACAGACATTGTCAAACTGTATTTTTAAAAATGAACCTTACTTTTTGTTTTCTATCACAAACTTAGTTTACATATAAAAACTCAAGGAGATTCTGAGTAATGGATGAAGCTTTCAACTCTACGTAACACAAACCTAGAGTGGCTGTATTAATTTCCAACAAAGTAGATTTAAGAACAAGAAACATTATCAGGCCTAAAGAGAGATGTTAGATATCAATTTTCCAAGAAGACATAATCTTAAATCTGTATGCAGCTAACAGAGCATCACATTTCTAAGACGTTGAAACTAACTTCTCTTAGAAGTGCTAGATTTGACATATATTAAACGTGACTCCAGTATGATGAGTGGAATGGAATACAATACATGAGATTATGTATATTCTGTCCAGAATTTAAAAATGTAAAAACTCAAATCAAAAAGAAAATATCTCCACATTATACAGAAGCCCAAACACATTCTTCCTCTATTAAGTCCTTATATCTAAATCACCAACTGCTATTTGTCAAAAACAACATGATTTTTCATAATCTCCTGGCTAGAGTCTACCTTTATTAGCCAGGCAAAGTTAAAGTTAGAGTTTATAGAGGCATCCTTATTATTATACTTGGGAGGAAGATACTTGAAATAATTACGCCCTTTTTCATTTTTTTTAACTTGTTTCTCAATTCAGGATCATTATACTGAACATTGCAATCAAAGAAGACAAAGGATAATTCTACTGCCCTAGAAAAAGGACAGTCAGCTAGTGAACCATGTGCCAGAGACAACTATGATACTCAAAGATTTTCTGAAATCAAGCTTATTTGGGTTTTGAATAGTACTTCACACTCTGTTCTTCGTATAATAGGAGGATGGGACTACAGGAGGAGGACAAACCCTGCAAAAACAGTATAAATCTATTCTTTTCTTTAAAATATCTTTAAAATGTAAATTATCGATGCCGTTTTAGGTTTGTATATGCAGCAAATATTTTTCTAATTGAAGGAAAGGAAGAAAGTTCAGTTTAGTTTAAAAACAAATATTTTAGCTTCAAATTTTATATTAGAAAGGTACTCTGATTAGCATTCGAAATAAATGTGAAACCATTTTTGCCCATCACAGGGTTCCTTTTGTTTAGACCCCTCTCACTGGCAATATTACTGTGTGTTTAGTAACGATCTTGGACAGGATTATTTCCTAGTATCATCCAAGAAAAACCCCTGTCCACTTATGTTTCTTAGTATCATCTACTAAAAACCCCATCCACTTAGATACTTTGTTACATAACTCTGCAGTGGGAGCTTACTCTTAAGTATCCTGGAAAATATAATAAAATAAAATTTATATTACTACTCAATTATAAGATGTGTAATAACATTGGATGAGTGTAGAAGTACCAAGATTATGTAAATAAAAAGTAGCTGATACCTACCAGTCACTGTAAAGATGAAACCAAATATTATGTTCATAGAAGGTCAGAAGATGGTATTAATAATCAGGTGATTCCGAGGTCAATTTATATAGACATTGCAGGCAGCATAGATAAAAAGCCAGACGAGGAAATTGATGAAAATGCCTTAGTATCTAAGGATAAGAGTAAGTAGAGTTTTCCTTGCTTTCATCTTTCTCTAAAATTTTAGATTGAAATTTAATTTAAAAAAAAGCTTGTCAAAACATGTAAATCTCTGCCAAAAGCAAAAGTCATCTTTGCTACCCATCTTTGCTTTCCACTTTGCTTCCTTTCATAATGATGGTACTGCCAGCCAGGGACAGAAAACCTGTGATCTTCAGGTCACACGTGGCCTTCCAGATCCCCAAAGTGCAGCTGCTCAATTGAATCCAAGCTTCACAGATTTAAAAGGATTTGCTGTAAAAAATTTCAATTCAGTCAAAAGGCAGCATTCAAGGTTCCAGAAGACTATATGTGGCCTCAAATGTCTCAGACGTTTAGAGTTAGGTCTTTATATTTACCTTTGTGTTTTCCCTTTTCTTTGTTCAACATTTTACTTAGAATAACCATCCAATCTGAATAAAAAGTCCTTTGTTTGGGCTACCTAGTCATCTATTTGGTAGAAAGACACTTTGCCTTTTCATTTCTAATACCAACGTCTTGCCTGTAAGAGGTGCTCAACAATACTACTTTGTGACTAAAAGAAACAAACAAAAATGAGGTCTTTTGGTGCTATACACTTAAATCTTACCCTACATTTTCATTATTGCTAACACATTAGTCACATACTTTTCAAGTACATCCCCTTTTTCTCTTCTTTCTCTTATTTCTTCTCCACCTCCTTCTTCTCAGTATCAGTTATCCTCCATCCCTTAAAAAACAATGCCCAAATGCTTTTCTCTACCAAAAGTTCTCATCTATTTTATTAAAAAAATACTTTTCATCCATATCAATAACCACACTAGCCTGTTACTAATTTCGTATGATTAAAATGGGTTATTGTTCTTTCCCATCTCATATATTATTCCCTCAGAGTTTTGTTCAAAGTATGTTTGCTATTCACTGTGCTACTTTTTTGCCTTTCAAAACCTACCCCTAGCTCTAGATCCAACGGAAATTCCAGTTACTTTAGTAATTTGTCCCTCAGGATTCCCCTCACAGCAATACAACCACCTCTGAAATCAGCAAAAGCATGACAGACTCTCCTTTGAAAAAAGGCATGTGTGTACAACTTATATCCCATCATTTAACAGCAATTCATAAACTCATATTTCTCCCAATCTATTTGCATTGTTTTCTGTATTTTCTATAACTTCATGCATTGTTAGCAAAAGTCATCACCGATTCACTTTTGACATGAATAAATGTGAAATCAAGACTTATTTCAACTTGGAACATTGCCACAATTATTTTTGTAACTGATAAATAATAAATTATATTGAATAAAAGCAAAAGGAAACAAGAAAACACATTGCTAATCAATTATGTGAATTTGTAAGAAAAAGACATCTCATGGTTGATCATTTACCCAGTTGTTCTCGGCAAGGCCATTTTTAAGGCAAATTTTACAAAATCAAATAAATCTTCTATTTAATATCTAAAATGATTGTGTTTGTAACCTGTGCATGACAGAAAATAATTCTTTACGAACATTTATTCAGTACACATTTCAACAATAAAATGTCTACATTTTCTAGTTCAAATTTCTACTTAAATCATTCCATTCAATACCTAGCTCAATACCAGGTAAACAAAGAGGCTAATGCATGGCATTAAATTGAGATAGGAAACAGAAGTCTTGTAAAAACTTTGTTTTCCATAAAGAGAAATTATAGTCCCTGAGAATAATATAAATTTCAATTGGTAAGTACATTATTTAAATGATTAAAAATAAACACAGTGCCTAAAAATTGATGAAAATGCTATTCCAATTTCAATGAAACTTATACATTTTTTAAAAAGTCCTAATAGATTTTTTTCTTCTTTTTTTTTTTTTTAGTTTTTTGAACCAGGTTACATTGCTTGCATTTGTTAGGTAAAGTCCCTTATATAATTGATTCCCACCCACAAAAGGTGTATCACATACCGTGACCCCTTGCATCCCACCCTCTGTCTCTATCTCTGCTCTCCCCTTCCCCCATCCCGACCATGTACTAGGTCATTAATTGTCCTCAAATCAGAATTAAGTACATAGGTTTCTTGCTTCTTCATTCTTGTGATGCTTTACTAAGAGTAATGTGTTCCACTTCCATCCAGGTTAATACAAAGGATGTAAAGTTTCCTTCTTTTTTAATGGCTGAATGGTATTCCACAGTATACATATACCACAGCTTATTAATCCATTTCTGGGTTGATGGGCATTTAGGCTGTTTCCACATTTTGGCGATTGTAAATTGGAGCTTCAATAAACAGTCTAGTGCAAGTGTCCTTATGGTAAAAGGATATTTTTTCTTCTGGGTAGATGCCCAGTAATGGGATTGCAGGATCAAATGGGAACTCTAGTTTGAGTTCTTTGAGGATTCTCTATACTTCTTTCCAAAAAGGTTGCATTAAGTGTAAAAGTGTTCCTTTCTCTCCACATTGACACCAGCATCTGCAGTTTTGAGATTTTGTGATGTGAGCCATTCTCACTAGGGTTAGATGATCATTCAGGTTGGTTTTGATTTGCATTTCTCTAATAGTTAGGGATGATGTTTGTTTTTTTCATGTTTGTTAGCCATTCGTTTGTCTTCTTTTTTTTTATTTATTTATATATTTTATTTTAATTAATTTTTTTTTTTGCCTCCACTCCTAATTTTTTTATTTTTGTTTTGGTAATCATGATTCAAAGGGTGTTAAATTTTATGACATACAAAGAAAAGTAAGATTTTGTAGGCAATACAAATTTAGTTCCAGCATCAGGAAAATCTTTTTATCTGCCAATTTTTGCCTTTTTCTTCCCCAAAATATTATGAATGTACAAATGTTTTGGTTACATGAATTGGTTTGCACAGTTTGAGTCAAAGTCATAAGTGTGCT